>JAESVK010066527.1:0-14229 GCA_017140935.1 Hamamelis virginiana
CAAACAAGGCAACCTGCCTACTTTGAGCTTGTTTTTCTTTCAAATTTTGAGGAAGGTGTTGTATACCACCTTACTAATGCCAAAGTAGAATGTATAAGCTTTCCATAGTAACTTCAATCACTCAATTTTCCATTGAAACGAAGAAGTTCCAAGCCTTCAAAGTTGGAAAAAAAGTCATATTTTTCTGCAAAAAAAAAAAAAAAAAGACTTTGAAAAATGTGATTTTTTCTCCCAATTTTAAAGGCTTGTAATTTTTTCACTTCAAAGCCAAATTAAATTATTCAAGTTACAATTGAAAGTATGCCATGAAAATTTTTCATAACAACTTGAATCACTCAAATTGGAGTTCATATGTGGAAGATATAATCATTCAAAATAGGATTGCCGAAAAATGGAGATCTTTGAACATAAATCCATACCTTATGGAGGTGATGATATTTACCAAATTTATGGGGAGATTTTGCAATTTTGCTTTAACTCAAGCGTGGCTGATGTAATTTACCCTTAATTTTTAAAAAAAAAATTTGGACTACATTGATACTTTACTTTTAAAACTGTCCTAAAATCGCTACAATTAAAAGTTTATGGACTAAATTGAAAATTTGTATAAAGTTCAAGGTATTAAAATGTAAATAAACCATGAGATCTCCTCACGTGTTGAACACTAACATGCCATGTTAGCACCACGTTAGCATTATATTGCTATATCAGCGCCACGGCATTATTGACTTGCCACGCCATCGCCGTCGTCAGCATCCACGTGGTTGTTCCATTAATTTTACTGACAGCAATCATATTTTGGCCTACGTTGAATCGTTAACTTTTAACTTGTCAATAAATCGAGTCAATTAAAAGTTTGTGGCCCAAATTAAAACTTTGGTAAAAATTTGTGATACTAAAATGCGCTTATCTTAATAAAATTCTACGTATAGAAACTTGGTTGTAACATTTTGTTTGGATTATGCTGAAAATTTAGTTAAAAATTTTGAAAATTGTTGTGAGTATTACTACTATTTAAAAAAAAAAGTTATAAAAATGAAAAATAAAAAACAAATTGAGAAGATAGTGTAGATTATGAAAAATTTTCTAGTAAAAATTTAGTAAGTAGATTCTAGGCTTTCTTCTTTAATATTATTTAATACATAGGTCATAAAATTAGTGCACCATCAAATATGTCTTATTTAATACATAGGTATACTAAAATTAGTGCTTAATCAAATTAGATTAACTAAATTGATGAATTAAAAAACCAACCATTCTAATTTTATCAGTTTTTTAAAATAATTTTCCAAATTCATCGATTTTTTTAAGGACTAAATCTTCTCACAAAAATTTTAACCATGCTTTCAAATTAATTTAAATATCCATATATAACATCTAAAATGTGAAAACTTAATTACTTGTAAAGAGCCTGGTTGGTAATTTACAAAGGAGATTGGAAAGAGGATGATTAATTTCTAATACATATAATTACTGTTACTGGGGTTATTCCACTTAACTAATATAGGTAAAACTTTTTTTTTCCCCTTCTTTTCCTGTCAAATGATAGAAGCATATATCTAACTACCAAGGGAGGTGGAGACTATTATAGGACTACATGCACACCACTAACGATGGTGATTACACTTAATAATGTTACATAGCTTGGACACTTATAACACATACATGATGTAGGATATATATATAGATCGATATTTTATTATAAGGTACACCTGATGCATACAAGTTGCATTAGGTGATTGAATTGTAAATCCATAACCATTTTGATCACTTTAGGGTAATTTCTATCTGCACCACAAAAACTGTTCATATCTGAAGTGATTGTAGTAAAAGATAAGGGGTAATTAGTTTTGGCCAATCATCGTATATATATATCACTCATCAAATCGTTTACAGGTGATTATATATCATTTCATCTCTTAGATCAAATTTAATTTTGAATTTCAAATATAATTTTAGGCAATTCAAACCTTACACAAGTGGGATCCAAGTGTTGAAACTGTGAGTGTAGGTAGGTGATAAAAGTGGAGTTAAGAATTAACAATGGTGGAAAGTTGAAGTGAACTAAAACTAAAACTCTAAATTTACGTAAATATATTTTAATATAATATATGCTTCTTTTTTATCTTTTTTTCTTTTTTTGATAAGCAATAGATTAAATTATATTAAGATTAGAAAGAATTACAATCAGCCCACAACAACACCACCATGTACCCTCCCAAGACCCAGAACAACAACTTTTCAAACAAACAACAAGCACCCAAGCCCTAACCAAACAAAAACAGAATCCAAACACCCAAAGCAAAAAGGCCTAACTTCACCCCATAAGCCTTAAAAGGCTAACAAACTGTGCAAGAGAAAGAAAATCCAATACAAAATCAGACCAATCACCAGAATTTATTAGAGAGGACCAAATCAGCAGCTAATTCAAAATTGCTAAACAATTCCAGCATAACCACACCCCAACAGCTAGTGTGGCTTATGTTGCTGAACAATTCCAGCATGTTTCTGAAAAAACATTCTAGCAAACCAAATCAGCATAACAGATCCAGCAGACCAAATCAGCAGCCAATCTCCAACTGAAGCAATATTGTCCCATCCTCTAGAGCTCAACGATATATTCGAAAGAAAACATACTGTAGCACCCATCCCAAACAACACACTAAAACCAAAAACTTCTCAAAATTAATGATAGATGTCTGACCCAACCAACATGTTGAAAATTGTTGAATCTTTAATGCACCCCTTGTTGAAAATTTCTGAAGCTTCAACCAGGTACCATCCCCACTCCTGACAAACCAATCAGCCATGAATTAAACAGTCTTGGAGCATAAGAGACAATTACCGAGCCAATTTTCAATTTCTTGTGATGCCTCCAAATAGATGAAGAAAAAATAACCAAGCCCTCTTTGGTAGTCAATAACTCAATCAAGTTGGAAACAAGAATTCCCACTGAGATAGAAAAGATGCAAAGAATACAGAGAATCACCCTAGCATTATTTCACAGAACCCAAGATCTGAAGCTACCACGAAAAGATGCTCCACTCTCAACTCTGTACTTAAGATAGCTCAGCGATTTGCAATAAAGTCCTTTGAGAAATAGCACCCAAATCCCAAATTTCACAAAAACCCAAGAAAGCCCCAAAGACCTCATGCCAACCATATCCTAATCAACATTATAACAACATAACAGAGAATCATACACCAACAGCACCCATAATATTCTTTTGTTCCAGCAACAAAATCCACCAACCCGAACTAAACCCAATTAAACCTCTACAACTTAATTAAGCCCCAAAACACCACTCGAAGCTACTAGCATCATGTAAGATAGCCACAACAATTGTCCTTCAACAGCAACCAGCCACTTCATTTATACTTGACTGCGCCCAACTTTGCTTTACCACTGAACTTGATCAAACATTTCCACCAACCTTGCAATCAAGACGAGAATAGACAATATCATCCAGTCTTTCACACCCTTAACCTATAAACATAAGCTGAAAAAAGAAAATCAAAGCAACCAGACCCCAACCAACACCCAAAAAAACAAAACACACTGATCACGATACCACAACCCAACCAAAACAACCTAACTATATATGACCACAAAAGAAAACAAGTAGCCTCTAATATGATCAGCTACAACACGATCCATTATGGCTTCAACCAATATGAGAACCCACCACAACACCACTAAGACCCATAGCAAAATCATCCATTGTGTGAAACCCAGAGGCAAACTCAAAGAAAAAGCTTCACCATGAACCACCCAAACCACTCAAAGACACTGTACTCATCACAAACAACCGCCCTTGTGACAAAAAGGCAAAAAACATAGCATCACAACTCATCATGAAAAACATAGCTCATTTGCAAAAAACACCCATTCAGCATTGTAGACAGCCCTCTTTTTCTACAAATCTATCTTCAGCATCCCCTAAAACAATTGCCATAAGTCTAAAGCCACGCAATAAATGGCACACACCTACTAACTCCTTTCTTTGCAAAATAATCAGCCATACTGTTAACTTCACGAGGAGCTTTTGAAATCCTTACTGAGCTTTAAACCCTTATCAAATTCTGAATTTCATTAATGATAAACTTATATTTCCACATAGAAGAATCAACCTTAGCCCAAGCTACAACAACCTTCGAATCTGATTCGACCACCAACTTCTTAGAAGAACTCCAAACTGAAACTGAAAATAATGCAAGAGCGTCCCTAATAGCTAACAACTCAGCAAGGTTTGAATCCACTACACCAGCCGGGCAAGAAAACACACAAAGAACACAACCCGAATTGTTCTTAAGAACCCCTCCTATTCCCCTAGGACCTGGTTTCCCAAAAGCTGGTCCATCCACATTAAATTTCAGTTCGTCAACCTTCGAAGCCTTCCAAATAAATACATATACCATCTTTTCTTTTTTTTGAAACACTCCAACCCCTCACCCCTTCACCCCTTCTATATTTCTGACAAAATCTTCAACAAAGAAACCTAACTCTAGCCTAAAAGCTTTCACCCAACACGCCACCCTAAATTTAATTTTCTCAACCACCTCAAACCACACAAAGTCTTTGTCTTTAAAAAATTTCTCATTACGAGCAATCCAGATAGACCACAAAACACCATAAACCAAAGTTTCCCATATAATTTTAAACAAATCACCTCTAAAAGGAAAATCCCAGCATAACAAAAGCTGATATAAAGTTCGTGAAGGAACCCAAGAAACACCCCACCAATTTAAAACACCACACCTCACTAACCAAACCAACTTACAATTCAAGAAAACATGATCAATCAACTCAATTTCTGCATCGCAAAAAGGACATAAAGTATCAACACCAGGAGGCAGAATACCTTTCCTCTGAAGATTATCTCTCACAGGGACCTTCCACATTGCCAACATCCAACATAATGATTCTACTTTTGGAGGAGCCACACCCTTCCAAGCCTTCCAATCTAATTGATTCTCGGACCCAGATACTTTATCCTCCAAAACTCTATAGGTCAAATTAACCGAGAACTTCCCTGAAGACGAATATTTCCAAATAAATTTATCCTCCCCAAATTTGCACAACCTGACATGATTCAATCTACCTAGCAAGTCTTCCAAAAGAAGAGATTCCCAATGATAAAAAGATCTTCGAAACTTGCAGCTTCCACTTTTAATTAACTTGACTAAGAAGTTGATCTTATTATAGTTATGCCCCTACTTATCTCTAATAGATTGAGCAAATATGTAGCTCCCATGGTACTTGACTCATTGTCTATTGGAAAATTATTCAAAGATGCAGTCATTGATTCCTAGAGAGGCCAGTGAACTTCCTTGTGTTGAGGGATATGATCTAATTGATTGCGTATCTTTAGGGTTGGCCAAATACATATATATTTGGGGTCTCAAGGCAAAAATTTAAAGTGAGGCCTAGCCATTTTAATATGGGAGCCGTTATTGCAATCCGTTCAAGTACTAAGGCAATTCCAATTATAAGTTAACCTTAAACAGTACTAAGTAGACCCCACATAGTTACAAAAATATCCCTAATCCCATTTCACTCATAACAAATATGTATATACACCCCATTACCCACATCTTCCCTTCCCCATTTAAAGATGACGGCACGATCTAGGGCACAGATGCATTCCACGATGCCTCGGCATCATCTCTCCGTCAACAAGCCTTCACCGGCACCATCTCCGGCGGCAACGAGTCGAGGTAAGATCCTCACATCGTCTCTCTCTCTCTCACTCGCGAACTCCGGTAGGTATCCTCTCATCCTTTTTCCCCACTCTCTCTCTAAAATTCTAAGCATTTTTTTTTTTTACAAAATTGCGGACTTATTCTAAGAACTAGAATAGAACATTTTGAAAATGTCTCAATGATAACGAACAATTACCATTGCAATATTCTAATGTCTTGTACTTAAGTGTTAAATTTGCAAGAAAGGATTTTAAGAAGGGCAAAAGCAAACAAATGAAAGACAAAGTTCAAGAGAGGAAGGCTCAAGTTCTGAAGATGTTACTATTCCTCACATATCAGCATTAAAGTTTATTTGCAAAATCTTCTCAAAAAGGATTGAACTCTTTTAGCATCTTTAAACTTGACCTAAATGGATTTCAGATCCTTTCCATGTAAATTTCACAAATTGGCCTATATGCAGAAAAACTGTTTTTTATCAAAATTTAGCAAAGTGTGAAAAATGACTTTTTGAAATATCGAGATTCTTAAAATAATTTTTCCCTGTAATTCATCCCTAAGTAAAGCCCATATAATTACAAAAATATCCCTAGCCTCATTTCACTCATAACAAATAAGTATATACACCCCATTACCCACATCTTCCCTTCCCCATTTAAAGACGATGGCACGACCTAGGGCACAGACGCATCCCACGATGCCTTGGCAACGTCTCTCCGTCATCAAGCCTTCACCGGCACCATCTCCGATGGCAATGAATCGAGGTAGGATCCCCCCATCGTCTCTCTCTCTCTCTCTCTCTCTCAAACTCGCCGATTCACCATTTCTGAAACTCGTGGACTCCAGTAAGTACCCTTTCATCATTTTCCCCCACTCTCTCTCTTTCTATCTCTCTAAAATTTTTAGCATTTTTTTTTTTACAAAATCGCAGACTTGTTCTGAGAACCAGAATAGAACATTTTGAAAATGTCTCAATTATTAGCAACAAACCACAGCTCGGCACACTCAACATTAGTGAGAGTCAATGGATCAATAAGGAAGCACAAGATTCTTAGAGAAAAAAGGGGGAAGACTCTCACAATATTGCCGAAATCAATGGAGAGACGTTGAGGGGTATTGGAGCTCTAACGGCAATAAGTTTAAACCAAAATGATGATCCAGCAAGTCCTAAAAATCAGGAAAAATCATATCAACATGAAGATTTATCAGTTTCGGCTAATATGGAAGATCCTAATGTAAAGCTGTCAAAAACAAGTAAATCCAAGATATGAGTACAGAAAATCCTATCCAAAGACCATTTTCAAAACTGCAGAATTTTTGGAGGATAACGCCAATTACAAATCTGAGGATCATTTGTAGCAGATTTTATGGGATTCATTTCATTGTATTACTTGTTTAAATACTCCTCTTGTAATGCCTAATGGTTCACATTGCCAATTATTGAATAAGAGACATATCAATTCAAGCTTTATTCTTCCTCTGTCTTTATCCTTTTTCTTCTTCAATGATAACAAACAATTACCATTGCATTATTCTAATGTCTTGTACTTAAGTGTTAAATTTGCAAGATAGGATTTTAAGAAGGGCAAAGCAAACAAATGAAAGACAAAGTTCAAGAGAGGAAGGCTCAAGTTCTGAAGATGTTACTATTCCTTACATATCAGCATTAAAGTTTATTTGCAAAATCATCTCATAAAGGATTGAACTCTTTTGGCATCTTTAAACTTAGCCTAAATGGATTTCAGATCATTTCCATGTAAATTTCACAAATTGGCCTATATGCAGAAAAACTGTTTTCCATCAAAATTTGGCTAACTGTGAAAAATGACTTTTTGAAATATTGAGATTTTCAAAATAATTTTTCCCGGTAATTGATCCCTATATACTAATTAGCTAAACATGATTTGCTAGGATTTTTATACATAGTATAAAGTATGTACTCTAATTGGTAGATCAATTTTTGATACTGCTATTGGAAATTATATTTTGCACTAAAATTGGATTTTCAAATTTTGATTTATTGGGAATTTGGTTTTTTAGTATTTTTTATTGAATCCAAATGGGGGGTACTTCTTTATTTACATTGTAAACTTAAGTAAATGAAAGTAAAACTAAATAATAGTAAAATACAACCATGTAAATAAGTATGTTGTTGAAATAGTTGACAATTATGTTGCGGGAATAGTTGACTTTGCTTAGGTTGATTCAACTATGGTTGCACCTCCTAACGGATTTGTTTCAGTTTTTCAAACTTGTTTAAATTTGCAGATTGCCAGGATGCTCTTCCTAGATGCTCCACCGTCTAGATGATTTCTAAGGGCTATAAATTCTCTTGATATAGAGCTTAATCATACAACCAATTGGACACAATTGATACATCATTGTAGCTTACAAGTGTTCATCATTCTTACATGATTCGAGCCCTGAAACTCTCTCTATGAGTAAATTAGTTTAAATCTTTGGGGGACATTAAAGTATGAGCTATTATTCTTGTATTCAAATCAGCTCGTGAGAAGCATCTGTTATATATATTCAACTTAATTCTTGTAATACTTTGTGAGTGAAAGGTTGGGTGTAACCCTTGTGAAGCTTGAAGCTTGTATTCAAATTCAAGCTTGGTTCTAAAGATTCTCATCTTCAGCCTAGAAACAATATTTGGATTTTTCTATCTTAACAAGAAGAAATATAGTGTTGTAATTATTTTGATCTCCACCAGAAGTGAGATTAATATAGTGGATTTTATCCTCAGGCGGAGCGCGCTTTTGAGGCGTAGACGTAGGTGGAGTCCAAAATACGTTAAAATCATTGTATTTGATTTCTCTATCCCTTAACTCTTGCAATTTATTTCCATGCATTTATGTTTAATTTTATTTAAATTGCATGTTTATTAATTAGATTTTAATTTCTGCATAATTGTCAAAAAGTTTGCCAAGACGTACCCTATTTCACCCTCCCTCTAGGGTCACTTATTGGGACAAAAATCTCCAAATTAAGTTTCTAAACCATCCAAAGGTTGCAAAAAAATTATGTTTTTTTTTTATTGTGGAGTGTACATATCGAAATTGGTTGGTGTGAGTTGGTATTTTAAAAATAAATATGTTCTTCAAGGTAAATTTACACAATGGCATTTTTGGAAAATGAAAATTTAGGGTTGCGTTCGTACTTGGAGGGGTTTCATTAAGGACTCCCTTTTAATATTTAATTCTTATTTTATTTTTTCTCACCAACCAACCAAAGCACTAATTTATCATCTTTCCTTATCTTTAAATTATAAAAAAAAAAAAAAAAAAAAAAAAAAAAGTGAAAAAAAAAAAATTCTAAACAAAATAAAAGGACATACACCAAATTTAGTATGAAAAAATTAATTAACAAATGAGCAAAAATAAATAAATAAAATGTGTCAATATGAGCAAATCATGTGATCAAGCATAGGAAGTGGGAAAAAAAATAAATATGGGCCTTCTTAGGCCTTCTTTTTTTATTTTCTTTTTTTTTCTTTTTTTGTTGAATATTAAGGGATAGGGCATTATGACGAATAAATAAATAAATAAAATTTGAGGCCTCCATCCAAATGAGGCCTTAGGCTACCGCCTCATTTCCCCCTATTGAGCCACCCCGAAGTATCTTTTTTCAATGAGAAAAAAATGAGATTAAGGCCGTCTTTGGCCTATGAACTCAAAAAACAGTTTTCAAAGTTGAGAAAATAGAAAGAAGAAAACAATTTTCTTTTGGTTTTCTACTTTTTGTTTTTTGTTTTCATATTTTTGTTCTTGTTTTCAAATAATAATTTATAGTGAAACATATTTTTCAAAGTGTTCTCTTTTATTTGTTTTTTGAATTTTGATAACAGAAAATTATTAGTCAAATATGAGTTTTTACTTTGTTTTTTTATTTTTTTTGAATTCTAAAAATAAAAAAAAATATTTTCAGAATTTACTATATATTTACAGAATTCTTTTTATTGTAAACGTCCTGACAATCAAAATTAGGCTATATATTTACTAATGATAGAAGTCACTATATGGATAGTTTAGATGTTTGGTAAATGTAAATAATTAATATCTTGGAACTTTACCTTGTCTTCTCTTTCTCATTTGTATCATAAACGTCCAGACCATTGGCAATTCAAGTGCATTTTACAAATTCCAAAACACTTTTTTTTTTTAAATGGAAAAAAGTGTTTTGGTTAAACCTAGAACTCTATTAATATTTAGTCATTATACATATATATATAGGTGAAGATGTTAATATATATAAGGTGCATCTGACGCAAAATTACATTAGATGACCTCGATCCAACTAATGCATCTAATATAAAGTGCACGTTTATGCTACAAATAATTAATATAAGGTGCACCTTAAAACAAACTTCTTGATTATATCAAATCTACAAATAAAACATCTACAAATGAAGAACATACTAACTTATAAAGTGCATAGTATTATATTTGTAACATAAAGGTGCACTTTATGCTAAGTCACGTAAGATGGTGTTTCTAGAGTCAAATGTAGAATAGATTTTGAAAAACTGATCATTGGATTAGATATACTTCTTATGGATTCCAAGCTCGCCAAAAATAACGGTGATCCAACAGATAGTTTTTTTACTGATGTCACTATGAAAAATTGTGACTTTTTGGCATGAGCTGATAGAAATAAAAAAAATTAAAAAAAATTAAGAAAAAATTATTTGAAACTACATTTGCGATTTTAAATTATTTATTTATTTTTTCCAATTTTCTCATATTTCTAGTATTTTAATATTATTTCATTTTTTTTTATTGATTATCTATGATTTAGTAGATTTAAAGAGCTTTTTATAAATAAAAATAAAAATTTTGCAATCTTGAAAGTTTCCTAACACGTAAAGGGAGTACAAAAGTCATAAAGCAATGATGATGTGATAGGATAAAAGTAGTGATTTAACCCTTGGATTAGATACACTATTTATGTAAGTCATGCATACCAAAATTCACAATGAATCAAGTTATCAGATTTTAAAATATTTCAATATTAAAAATTCTATTATTTATTAATATCTGAGTATAGTAATTTTTACAATAATATTTTAAAAAACAATCGTTAGATGAGATGTTTTGAAAAGTAGCAAATATAGCACCTTCAAAAAAATGTCGGTGCTTCTTAGTATTGGGAGGCAACCGAAAATATAGCACCTCAAGTATATGAATATTATTAAAGCTTTGCACATTCTTCCTTTTTTTTTTTTCTTTTTGTTTTTCCTTCTTAAAATTGCAATAATCAAGTAAAGAGTAAAGTCAAGTTTAATGCGATCGACTTTATCCAGTTAAAATTAACTTCTTAATCCATCCTAATAGTTTAGGCAGTCAAAAACCATACCTCACACTTCTTAGGCCTGAATCCTAACATCCTAATTATCTGATCGATTGATCGATAAATTGGATTTGTGGGTGATATCATACATTCTTAAGGACTAATCTGGGTCCAAATTTCAGTGAAAGAAAGTTTAGTATACCCTATATATATATATATAATCTAATTTAAATTTACTTCCTTAATTTTCTTCGCAACAATTTGAACTCCTTGAGTCTGTTGAGCAAAACCTCAGAGCTTTTGACAAAAAATGGGCTTAATCTAGATTGGCTTGGTTCTAGCTTAGTTTAGATAGGTTGGTTTGTAGAGCCTATAGTGAAGCCGAGGCCCAGTAGCTACAAGTCAACAAGGGCTAGGAAGACCAAAGCCTTTTGTTGGTGCAACAGCCCTTTGAAAAATTATTTTTTTTTAAAAATGTAAATTTTTTTAAAAATAAAATAAAATCACCCATGGTAATATTTGCGTGGAATTTGGACAAACAAAACCGTACGGTTATATAATTATGTTCGGGAATCATAGATCAAGTTATATTTATGTTACATTTGGATCTCAAAAAGAGTATGAAAAAAGAAATGAAAATAGTGAAAATTATTTCGAACGAATTCTATTTTCAAAGTATTTTAAAAATTTTCGTTCTTACTTTTAAGATTTTCTATTCTTTTCTCCCAACTTTTCCAAGATCCTAACAGAGACTCCATGTTACTTTTCCAAGATCCAAACAGAGACTCCGTGTTACTTTCGAGAATATTCATTTAAACTCAATCTCATACATGACTTGCAAGTCATTGAAATAGCTAGACAATAAAAGTATTGATTCCCCAAGATATATTGGATTCTTATCTCTCTATGCCAGAGCAAAATTTATTAAATGAGCACTCTAATTAAAACCATAATTAAAACTAATTAAATTCATTTCATTTTTAGCCATTAATTATAACATGCTGTTGATGGAGTTGCACCTGGTGGTGTCAAAATGAACGGGCCGCCCATTTGGCCCGGTCCGAACTAATGGACTGGACTGATCTAATCCATAGTAAATGGACTAGACTGAGCTAAGGTTTTTTGTCCAATGGGTCGGCCCGATCCGAGTCCAATGAGCGGCCCAAATTGATCCGCTAGCTCGGTCTGATTTGATCCGTCCAATAGCCTGTTTAGCCCGATCCATTAGCCGGTTAAAATTGAGAAAAAAAAAACCCCGATCCATTAGCCCGTTAGCTCGCTAGTCCGCTCCATTAGTCCATCAACATGTTTCGTTAACCCGATCCAGCCCGTTACCTTAGTGGACCAGTCTAATGGACCGAATTAGACAAGGCTTTTCCTCTTATTGGACTCGATCAAATCCGATAGCTTAACGGGCCAAGCCCGGTCCGTTTCGATAGCCTGTTAGTCCATTTCCTTAACAATCCGCCCATTTTTGACACCACTAGTCTTACCATAACAATGGAAAGCTGAGAGTTGCAAAAGGAATGGAGAAAGACTTCAAGTCATGCATGTAGAATATGCCTTTGATATTATATTCAAAGCCTCATGCAAAGCTCCTTTACATGCAGATTAATTAATAGGTTCATATTTGTAACAAAAGAGATTGTTCCAAACTGTATTAAAATTTCTCTCTCTATCTCTCTCTCTCTCCCTCTCAATCTATCTCTCTCTCTCTCTCTATATATATATATTTGTATATATATATATATACTAGTAGTCATCTCGCGCGATGCACGGCAATCACTGAAACCTGACCTTATGAATCAAATTCATCATTTTATCTACTATCAACTATTTTAATTCTAAAATCCCAAATATAATCAGCTAACCTTCCAAAAACTCATTCTATAAGATAAACAAAAAGAAAATTAAAAATAATTTTTGAATACAACCGCATCACTTCCATTTTAAATTAAAGATGATCTTATAGTCTAAAGAATATATATAGTATCCTATCTTCAAAAAAGAAAAAAAATTTATATATATATATATATAGTATCCACTAATCCGAGCTAAATCTCCAAAGAAAGTTCTTTTCTTTTCTTTTCTTTTCCTTTCTTTTGTTTTTCCTTTAAAAAAAAAAAATCCAACAACCAAATCTTTGACTAAATAAATATAAGAAAGAAAATGAAAAAAATACCAACGGGGGCTATGGTTCGAACCTTGCCGAAGGCGAGGCTTGTGTAGAGGTTAGCTTGATGTGGTGAACTTGTATTTCCAAGTCGCCCCACAATTCCCGCAATGCAGTGTCTCATCTCTCTACTAATTGACTAACCACTAATCGTTGATTTATACATGTGCCAAAAAAATAAAAATGAGAAAAATAAGAAAAACTATAACTGTAGAAACCACTCTTTGACAAAATAAAAATAAGAAGGAAAATTAGAAAAATGAGAAAAAGCATATCTTCAAATAATATCCAAGTAGTTAAGTTTACTTACTTTAACCTAAATAATTAGGTATTAATTTTAGTATTATATTTATAATATTTTGGTTTAATAGGTAACATATCATTTTATATTCAAATAATAATTTAGGATAGTGTGAATAGTAGAAATAAGAATAGTATTCGATGGAGAGCTCTATGGCATAAATTACACTGTAAATAAATAGATTTTCATTACAATTTATTTTATCATCAATTATATTGTAATATATATTAAGCTATGACATTAATTACATTGTTGTAGGAAAATATTTGCATGGAAGAGGATTGTGGCATGGTAGAGGATGTGACATTTGGAGTAGTTGACTTTGGGTGGGGAGATGAGTAAGGAAAGATTCTGATTATGGGCCAAGATGAAAGATTGCATATGGGGAAAGATTGAAATTTGATTGGTCGTGAGATATGGGGATTGGGAGGTTGACGTGGGTTGAGATATTGGCAAGGAAATATTTTGACTATGTGAGAATTTGGAAGGGGGCATAATGGAAAAGATTTGCATGGATGGAGAGATGCATGGAAATTTGGCGTAGCAATTTGGCAAGTAGATTTGCTAATTTATAACTAAAATTAAGGTGGCGTTTGGATAAGCTACCATTTTTTTGTTATTTTAATTTTGGAAGTAGAAGCAACTTTTTGCTTCAACTATCAATTTTTTGGAAGTAAGAAATACGTTTGGATAACCAAAATTGCTACTTGCAAATTAGATGTTAAACCCATGTAAGGAAGTCACAATTGCTACCTATTTTGAA
>JAESVK010066532.1:0-15279 GCA_017140935.1 Hamamelis virginiana
ATAAGAGGAAAGTAAGGTGCCGTTTGGATACCACTTTTCAACTTTATTAATTTTGAAAGTAGAGGTAATATATATATATATCACTTTATTTTAGACCCTTGATCTAAGCAGATCCAAGGGTTGATATTGCATCTTAGCAATCATCACCCTTCCCTTTGTTCTCTCTCTAGATGTGGCCAGCAAATCCGGCGAATAGTAAATTCAGCACTGCATCATGAGGACCCCTCCATCGCCTGCGTTGCATCACGATAGAGAGCAAAAAAGAAAGCAGCGAAGGGGGAAGAAAAACCAAATGAGAGAGAAAGTTCCGCGATAGAGGGGGAAGAAGATGCACTAGGAGAGAGGGAGCTCATTGCTGTCGGCAAGGGAGAGAGAGGGGATGAGTCACTGGCGATGGTCATGCGAGGGAGAGAAAGGGAAGAAAATGCAGTAGACACAGCGGCACTGGCGATGGAGGAGAGAATAAGATGCAGTAGGGGAGAGAGAGAGAGCTGCTCGTCGTCCCCGATAAGAGAGAGAGAGGGGACGAGTCACCAGCGATGGAGAGAAATGAGATGAGTAGCCGACAATGGTCGTGTGAGGGAGAGATAGGATTGTCAGAAAAAAAAGGGAAAGATAGGTTTTTTCACCCCCGATGATTCAATGCCTAGTTTGGCATCCACTCAACTTACTTTTATTTTAAAAAGTTATGGAAGCAAGTTCTTCTTGCTTCCTCAAATTCAGGATTCACAATAAGTTGCTTCCATGTAATAGGAAGTAGAAGTCTCTTGCCAAATGGAATTTACTACCGAAACTTATATTTTTCTATGGTCTACTGCACCACCATCACCCGCCAAGCACGCTCACGCGTGTCTCAGTCTCTGCCATTCACCTCGTGGTCCCCACCACTCTTTCTACATTTTTAATTTTATCATCCCACTACTTCCTTCATTATAGTTTTACTACCCCTTCCAATTTTTGAAAATATACAACTTTTCCCATTAGTTTTTAATTTAACACTTTCTCCCTAGTTTTGAATATAATACAGACTTTCCACCTTTATTAGCTTTCGAATATGAAAATCTGTCCCTCATGTTTTGTTGGTTTAGTCCCATTTATCTTCACTTTTAAAGAATGAGTTTAAGCACATAGAACCGCATCAATACTCATTTGACTCTGAAAAGAATTGTGCAAATACATTGTTGGATGGTTGGAGTTCAAATTTATGGAAGACTCTCCTTGATTTGGGCTAATTTGATTCTTATTAAAATATTATTTCCTTGGGTCAGGTTCCCTTGATGTATAGTTTTTACTCCTAGTTCGACACGCGATTTGCAAAACCCAGCATAGAATAGGTATTTTTAGTGAGAAACCGATTGTTGGATTAGATATTCTGCTTATACATAGCATATATACCAAAAATCACATTGATCATGATAATAAGAAACCTCCACTCAACTTGACTTTGAAATTTTACACATAAAATCACCTTAATTTTACTTGGATTCATATCTCAAAACAAATATTGTGCAATTGTTTTCCATTGTAATTCTTTTTGGTCGTCAAAATTTTTCTCAGTAATTGTTTAGAGGATTTTGACTTTGAAAGTTGAAATTTTACATCATTTAAGGCATGGAATAATAAGAAACATCCACTCAACTTGACTTAGCTAAAAATTTTACATTAATTATCTTTTCAATGTGTTTTGAGATAATGTAAAATTTTATCACTGTAAATTTTTTTGTCAGTCACATTTAGCTAAGTCAAGTTGAGTGGAGGTTTCTTATTATAGTTACAGTGCTGGGTGAAAATTAATGTAAAGGTATGTGTCTTGAAACCTTTATAACATGACATTGACACAATTCCTACAACAAAAATGGGATGGAAGAAAATTTGTGCCATCCGACTTGATATAATTAGGAAGAATGTTATTATTTAAAGTAGGAGGGTGAGAATGTTTTTTTGTCAAAAAGCACGTGGATTCTCGGTATAATTAAAAAAAATAAAAATAAAATAATTACAGAAAACACTCATGATATTTATGTCAGATTTGACTTTAGTTTTTTTACTGTAAATTGCTTCAAATTAATTCTTAAAGTATCAACAGATTTCACTTCGATAACCTTTACTTTAAATTTATTTGAATCGGTCCCTAAGTACCTATTTATCTTCATAGTTGTTTCTTTATTATGGTATTTTGAGGGATAAAATCGACATTACAAAAGATCAGAGGTATAAAATTGACACAGTAGAAATTTTGGAGGGACAAAAATTAGTACTTTAAGAATTGAATTTGAAGTAATTTAAAGTAAAAGCAGGTATTGAGAATTCTGTCAATACTTCTAGTACTGATTCAAAGCAATTTAAAATGAAGGATTCTAAAGTAAATTTCACAAAACCATTAGGAGTGTTTTCTGTAATTTAAAAGAAAATGATAAATTATACTTATATTCACTCTAGTTTTTAACAATTACAAATACACTTCCTCTAATTCCTAAAATAATAAAGAACATATATTTAAAATGATTGATACACTCCAAAACTCAAATGAAGATTAATGGTTTTATAAAATGGGTCATTTGATATAAAAAAAACTACATGACATAGGGAAAATGTAAACTGAATTGAAGGATCTTACAATAGTTTGTTTTCAAAAGTTGTAGATGTTTTTATAAATTTTTAAAGTTATAGGGTATCTCCGTGATTGACAGAAACTACAGGAAATGAATGTAAATCTTTTTTATAAAAAAATCCAACCCAAAGGTTGGGCTACGCTGTGCAAGTCAGCTCTTCGTCATGCGCGCGTGGGAAGTAGGCGCCAGAAATTCCCCACTTCATAAAATATCATTTGTTTTTGGAGGAATCAAATATTATTTCCATATTTTTTTCTTTATTACCAAAACAGGAAAAATGAAAAAGAAAATGGGAAATTGGTGAGAGGTCTTACTCTATAAAAGTTTAACGCAAAAATTTTTCCTAAAATTTCTTGCCTTCTTAAGGTCCTTATTATGATTTGTTTCATGTGAAAAGTCCTAGATTTTTAAAAATAATTTTCAAAATGGTGGAACTACCCCTAGCACAGTGAAAAATACCGCACAGTGAAAATAGTCCAAAGACAATAAAAACACTCCATGATAGTAAAAATACCTGAAGACAGTTAAAATAACCCACACTGTAAAAACTAAAAACACCCCCAACACAGTGAAAATACCCCCACGGTGTTTTTTTGGCTTTTCCTTGTGCACTTTTTGAGTTTTTACTGTGTTTTTTGGGTTTCAATGTATTTTCATTGTCTTGGGTGTATTTTCACTGTCCTTGTATTTTAACTGTCCTAAGGAATATTTTCACCGTCCTTGTATTTTCACTGTCCTGATGAGTATTTTCACTGGCCTTGTATTTTCACTGTCATTTGGTGTATTTTCAGTGAAAACCAGAATTCATCTCACAGCCAGAAAACACAATTTCATCACACAGTGAAAACACAATTCATCTCTCTCTCAACAATTTCTTTTTTTTTTTTTTTTTTTTTTTTTACAATTTTCCACTCCATTTTTTAATGCAATAATCTCACAACAACAAGAAAAACATCTTGTTTTTTTTCATCGTGCTAGTATTTTCACTGTGATTGCTGCCCTGCCAAACTCACTGGTATTGTCATGAACAAACCAGAATAATTTTGCTACATAATTATCTCATCAATTTCTCTCTCTCAAAGTGAAAATACCATAAAACAATCGCTTTTGAGTATTTAGATTTTTTTTTTTTTACAAAATTCATCACACAATAAAAACACAATTCATCTCTCTCTCTCTCAACAATTTTTTTTTTTTTAACAATTTTCCCCTCCATTTTTTAATGCAATAATCTCACAATAACTAAAAAAGCTTTATGTTTTTTTTCCACTGTACTAGTATTTTCACTATGATTGCTGCCCTGCCAAACTCACTGGTATTTTCATGAACAAACCAGAATAATTTTGCTGCATAATTCTCTCAACAATTTCTCTCTCAAAGTGAAAAATACCAGAAAATAATTTCTTTTGAGTATTTGCATTTGTTTTTTTTTTACAAATTTCATCACACAGTAAAAACACAATTCATCTCTCTTTTTCAACAAATTTTTTTTTTTTTTTGGAACAATTTTCCTCTCCATTTTTTAATGCAATAATCTCACAATAACCAGAAAAGCTTTGTGTCTTTTTTTCATTGTGCTAGTATTTTCACTGTGATTGCTACCCTACCAAACTCACTAGTAATTTCATGAACAAACCAGAATAATTTTGTTGCATAATTTTCTCAACAATTTCTCTCTCTCAAAGTGAAAATACCAGAAAATAATCGCTTTTGAGTATTTGCAATTTTTTTTTTTTTACAAATTTCATCACACAGTAAAAGCACAATTCATCTCTCTCTCTCGCTCAACAATTTTTTTTTTTCACAATTTTCCTCTCCATTTTTTAATTCAATAATCTCACAACCACCAGAAAAGCTTCGTGTTTTTTTTTTCTTCACTGTATTAGTTTTTTCACTGTGATTACTGCCCTGCCATGACAAGTTTGTTCATGCATTTTCTTATATTTTCTCACTGTGCTAGTATTTTCAATGCTCTCTCTCTCTCTCTCTCATGGTTGAATTCTAACTCACTGCATATTGACCATTTGAATTCAGTGCTGTTCATGGAAGAAGAAGAAGATCGGTGGCATGCACTTATCGACAGGATCAACAGCTGCGAAGCAGCATATATGGAGAAGTCTCGCCGGAGATCACAGTTAATGCTGCTGATCTTCGTGAATGATCGATCAGAACCTTGTAATTTCATCGAATTCGAAGCTTTGGCTTTGATATCTTTAATTCTTTCTAACCAAACACACACTCTCTCTTTCTAAGAAATAATTAACATGAGATTTTATCTGTTTGTATTTGCTATTGTTCTTTGGCTTTCAACCACTTTGATATCTTCTCTTCCACATTTCTTCCCCAATATATCAGCCATACCACCGCCGTTACTTCCAAATGCCACCGCCAGTGCGTGGCACTTGTTTCAGAAATTCAACGGTTGTCACTGATGGGAACGGAAATCCCAGGAACCAATGATATGCATATAGACCATACAAAAATAATAATAATAATAACAGATAACCCATATGATCAAACGATCTTTCAACCCATACAATGCGGGAATAGAGTCATACCTTCGATATCTCTCTGGTTTGATCTCGTTACAACACGTACTGGAATACTGCACGATGAAATCCGAATATGCTCGACTGAAACTTTTAAACCTTCTGCTGTATTCCTCTGTATGCCAGAACACAAACAAAGAGTGACTCTATTCGTGAACCTGTTTTAACGGCTGCTCTAGGGTTTGATGGCTGCTATCAGGGTTTCTAATATTCTGAATATCTAACCCTAGTAGCTGAAAAACGTGGCATATAAATAAGCTACAACAGGGACCTAAGAAGAAATAAGATTGGGCTTCTAATGTAAATAGAAAAACCTAATTCAACCTGAATTAATTTCATATTTCATTAATTATAATTCAGTTCACTAAAGAATTATAATTGCACTCCCTATCTTATATGAAATTATATTTCGAGCTCCAAGTTATTAAATACTTATTTATTTCTCCACTTTAAGATTACAGATACCCGTCCATTAAATTAAATTACTGACAATTTTATTTAATCTACATCTGTAAGTCTCATTGAGTTTTTACTCTTAACTTATTTGATATGTCGGATATAAAATCCACCTGTAGGGTTTGACATAATCAAATCTTATAAGCTTCCTCAAGGGGTATCATTAATCCCTATACCGGGACGTGGATTCCGTTAATAATTAATATGCACTATACATTTAATATCGTTACCCAACTCACTGAGTTTATTGACCTTTAAAAGATCTCACTCTTTATGAATCAAAATAACTAATACTAAATGTATGTGCCAATTAAATATTTTGGGAATAAGAACATAAGTATTCATAATAACCATGAGGTATAAATTGTCTTATATATTAGTATAAAACAATTACCCCAAGACAGTCACGTTTAATACAAACAAGTGTACTAGCACAAGAAGTTAGAACTAAACAATTCCTCATAGTCAATACAGACCTACTGAAATCTCGTGCTACAATCTTACCGATGGTGTGTCCAACTCCATCTCAGACTGTGAACAATAAGCATATTCTACAAGAACTGATGATCTGATCTTCTGTGTATAAGCCGAACTCCACACACCAGATCATCTACTATGTAGAATAAAATACACACATGCATAACATTAGATATATAATATAATGCAAACATTAGCTCATACAGATTCTCATTAAAAGTGGAAATACCAAAATTCAATAGAAAATAATTACCAAGGTCCAATACATAAAAGTATGGCTTTTAGTATAAACCCTAACAGTCACGTAGGTGACAAAGTCGATGGCTTAGCCAAGCTCAAACAATACTTCCACAATTTCGGTTACATAACCAACTCCACTTCTAACTTCACCAACGATTTCGACGACGCGCTCGAATCAGCTCTCAAAACTTAACAACGCAATTTCAATCTCAACAAGACCGGAGAACTCGACGACGCGACACTTTAGCAGATCAAGAACAATAATTGAATCCAGCTAAAGCATTCAAACTTGACTTTATGATGTTTTTTATCTGATTTGGGAAGATTGATATACTTGATCTCAAAAATTGATAAATTACCAGTTTATAGGTTTTCAAATGAAAGAATATCGAGGATAAGGCTCAAATGATCAAAATCAGTGGGAAATATTGGATCAAAACAGAAGCTATTATTCCAAATGATGGAAATCACACATCAATTCAAGAGAAAAAGAGTTAAATTTTCATCATCGTTGAAGGAACTAAGCTAGAATTACAGAAATTGAAAGAAAATTACATAAATCACTACAAAAAAAATGATCAATTGCAACGGAATTTTCTGTTGCAATTAAGCACATTTCCCGTCGCATAAGCCTTTTTGCAACGGAAATAACCCTCGCTGTTCCGTTGCTATTGCTAGAGTCGCAAAAAAAAGAGCTGTTGCGACGACTTTTTCCGTTCCAAAAAAAAAAAAAAAATGTAGCAACGGTAATCCCCGTCGCAAGGAAGAAGCTGAACATACGGTATTTTATACGGTTTTTTGCAACAGAAAATGCCGTTGCAAGTGTGCTGCACGGGAATTTGTAGTTGCAAGATGAAAACCAATTGTAAAAAAAAAACAAAAAAAAAAACAATTCGCAAGGGAATTTGCCGTTGCAAGATGAAAAATATGTAAAAAAAATATATTTTAAAAAAAATATTGAAGAAGCCATCAATATCTTCATTCAGGTCTGCAGGTTTAATTGTGGGTAATTGTGGGTAGGGGTGCAAACAAGTCGAGCCGAGCCAAGACAAGCCTTAACAAAACTTGATTTCTTTTGTCTCCTTAACACTCGAATCCATGGCAAAGCCCTGTTAAGGTCAAAATGATAACAAAAACCACTTTTGAACTCAATAAAAATATTATATAAACGAATTGTCTAGCGGAATTGAAGAACAAGTATAATCCAAAACTCACGATACGAAACAGTAGAGAGCATACCTTTCCAATCAAAACAGATTTTGCCTTGTTAAAGCTTGAACCAAGCATTTGATACTCTGGAGCAAGCTTCTTACAATGCCCACACCTGTGGGAGTAAACAAAACATAAATGCAAGTCTGATCATGTAATTATTTGAAGTGTGTCATGTGAGGATCATTATATAATGTAACTTTAATCATTTTCATTCTGTCTTAACTTGAAAGTAGAATTGAACACTTCAAAACAGGTTCAAAATATGTGTAATTCAAAAAAAGTAGCCTCATTCTACAACTTGAATATGTTAGAACAAACAAAGAAAGGAGGAAAATACATACGAAAGGTTAATTCTAGGAAAGATGTGAATATTTACATGCCAACAGTTTTATTCCAAACCATAAAGGAAACAACAGAAAGGAGGAAAACACATACGAAAATCCACCAAAACCAGTAAACCACCAGTTAACCAAAGATAAATAAACTATTGGGATGACAACTTCAGACCCCTTCACTCCAAGAGGGAGGGAGGAGGGGGCAGAGAGAGAGAGAGAGAGAGAAATGGCTAGAAAATATACTTAACCTTAAAAGTTGCTACAGCATCTGCTGCAACATCAAAATTTGGAAGTTGTATATATATAGTCAAAAAACGTCCTCATGTGCTCTGATTCCAAGACATACCTGTAAAATATACGAGAGAGATTAGTGAATACAGTTTGAATATTAAAAAAATATATATCAGATACACAAAAAGAAATCAAACCAAATTACTGATTCCTAAAAGAAACTGCAACATGGTTTAAAGAGATGACCAACATCAAGATGTAACACTCATGTACCAAGGTCAGACCCAAATTTAAAATGAAAGATATATTTAAAATGAGCGATAATAAAATTCTAGAACTTAAAATAAAAAATAAAAAATAAATAAAGGGATAGGTTGGATGTCAAATTCATTCAGAGAAATAAAAATCACAATTTCAGAATCATTCTCGTTCATCTTAAAAATCATGCAACTTGGTTGTAACAAACATATTCACTTCTATAGACTCATCTTCCCTTCCAAGTTCAAACACTATAAATATGTTGATAAATATCACAAGAAGCAACCTAGATTAGTAAACTTTTTATCTGCTGTGGGAACACATTAATAACTAGCACTATATCACAAAAACATTAGTGAAATCTATCACCATTACTTATCTAAGACAATAATTCTACTTAAAAGTGCACTAGCCTGATAAATATTTCTTCAACAAATAATGAAGTGTAAAAAATGTACGAGATGAATGATATCCTTTTCATAGGTAAACGATGCATGAATAGCTTCGAGTTTTTGACAGAAGACAACACAAATTACACATAATAGACATATAATCACTCACTTTGCGATGCTTTGATGACATATGCAATCCCTCAACATTCCACCATAATGTAAAGCAATGCCTGAATCTTTATACCTGAACAAACTTCAGTATAAGCACTAAAGATCGATCATGGGCAATAAGTAAAGAATCAACATATAGAATTGATCAAACTCCCTGGAAACAACCAGTACAAAAGAAAACTTTCAATCCTAAATAGGGCCAGAAGATTCTAATGAGAACCCACCAAAGTTGAAAGTGTTAAAAGTTTGAGTAACTCCTAGACCTGATCAACCTTATCCAATCCAACCATTTACCAAATCAGGGGGAAAGGTTCAATCCCATGCAATTTCGGAGACACCCAAATTTAACTCAATCTAGACCCACCAAGCTCAAACTATTGCTAGCTCAAATTCTAAAATCTTTTAGAAGTTAAGCGGCCATCACAAAACCAGCCAAGGAGGTAATGTGAAGACCCTAAAAGAAAAAAAATTTAGACTTATATAAAAAAATTAGACTTAAATTTTTCAATATCAAGGAAGGAACCAAGAATACTTAACGGTGAAAACAATTCAAATGGTTTAAGTATGACATGGGTGGAATAAGGAAACCAATTCTTATAATTAAACTTAGAATACTAACTCAATAAATGCTTAAAAATTTTCAAAAACTGGTCTATCACAATTCAAAATCTACACATTCCCTGCCACAAAGAGACTTTGAAACCCGAAATTGTGAGAATACTGCTGAGATGAAGGCATTTTCTGTTTCCTTAAGTAGTGATTAAAATGGACTTTGCTATATATTTCCATCTTATCAATAAATATCAGTGACGTGTCTTATGTCTAGGCAGGCAACAAAATTAATAGCTATGCTCAAATTGTGAAAAGGAAACCCCGGACCCTCCTTCCTCCATTTAGTGTCTGTCTCTCCATTTAGTAAAAAAAAAAAAAATTAGCGGCAATCAAAAGGGTTGAACATGAGATCGAGATTAGAGACAGCCAGAAACACAAAAATTAGCGGCAGTAATGAACTCTCAACTAATGAAAAATGCTCAAAATTCATTTGATATGTCCTAAGTTGTTGAAATTTAAAGCCACATGAATATATAATATCAACATCATAATGCAATGGAATTGAGAGATATTCTAGCCACTTTTAAGGTTCTTAATCATCTGGACTGAGGTGGTGGTTGTTTGTGTTTGCCATGAGCCAAACTTATTCATACTCCAAAACTTAAAATAAAGTAAACACTCCATCTAGTAGATAAAAATGACATTTGAATATTCTATCATACTTTGAAACTTAAAATAAAAGTAAAAAAGAAAATCCTAATGCCATGTTTAGATGCAGAGAAAATGCAAAGGAAAAGAGCCTACAAAAGAGATAGCAATAAAACTAATGCCATGTTTTGCAGTTCAAAGTTCTAAAATTTAGCACGATACAAATTCAAACAGAGTACGTGAAACAACACTTGACTGATATAGAGATAGCAATAAAACTCATGCCATACCAAAACAATAACAGATCTAAACATCCATCAATAAACACCAATCTGATTAAACAAAACCCCATAAAGTTCCAAACTTTTAATCACCCTTAAGCAGCATAATGAAACCCACAAAAGTTAGCATTACAAAATGATCTAATCAGCCTTTGTTCATCAAATAAAAACCCCCCATTTGTTTGGTTGCCCAAAAATCATAGAAAAATAAACCAAATTTTCTTTTATTTTCCTGCGAATTTCTCAGTGATCTCATATAGCACAATACAGAAGGGATAATTAACAAAACAATAACAATAACAATAACAATAATGATAATAATAATAATAATAACCCACATTCCTGCACTTGCTAGCCACCACAGCAAGTCCACTGGCACCGAACCCATCACAGCAAACGAGCGTGAGCTCCTTGAAGCCAGGAAATGACCGAGCAAGAAGCTCGAGATCATCATCCGTCACAGACATGCGCTTCAAGCAAACTTTCTCAAGCCATGGATACGCCGTTGCCATAGCGGTGACCCAAAGGGTGAAGTGCGCACCACAATTGGGAGGGGTTTTTCTTATAGTTTGTTTTGGTAGCGCCGGCGGAGGGGTCCGAGAGGGGTCTCTCATCGTCTTCTGACATTTCAACGGTAGAAGGTTTAGGGCTGTGCGAATAGGGGAAATGGAAAAAGAGAGAGGGGGGGGCGGGGGAAGGAGGAGGGAGGGAGGGAGGGGGAGAGTGCGCGAGATGGGTAGATTTGGGGGAAACCATTGCGATGGCCTTTCCGTTTCAATCACTTTGATTTTTTTTTTTAAAAATAATTTTTATTCCGATTCACGGTAGGGAGTGATAAAAATATTCATTTTTAACTTTGTGAGGGTTAATCCCGTTGCAATGAAAACAAAAAGTTAAAAAAATAAATAAATACAATTTTTCTAACTTTGTACAAAATTGCGACGATTGATGTTAAACTCAGAAATTGGCCCTATGTGTTTAGTTGCAACGGCTTTTCCTGTCGCAATGATTGTATTTTTGCAACAGTCCCTCATTCTGTTGCAAAATTTGATTGCAATTGCTTGTTTTTCTTATAGTGAATTGTCATCATCGTTGAAGGCTATAGCATCTCTCACTGTTGATCGTTGCCGGCATGATCCATTATTCCCGCTTGCAGTGCTGCTTCTGCTGCCAACTTGGTTGCCTTTCTCTCTTCCTCTCTCTCTCTAAATTTGTCGGATGAACCCAAGTTTGTAACAATATAAGCTGGTGAGAGTATTTTTGTCTCAAATGTGGTAAAAGGTCTTTTCTCATTAAAGAATTTGTTGGAGGACTTTTCAAATGAAAGACCTCTAATCTGGGACTTCCGGCCAATTTTTCCTTAAATATAAGCTCGCTAAAGTTTATTAGGTTGATTAAATTTTATATCTGCGAACACAATCCCAGATCGAGCTTTCAAGTAAAAAAACTTTTCATAACAAAATGAAAAATAAATTTATCAATTTTTCCTTAAATATAACCTTTCTCTCTCCTCTTTTGTTTCTCTTTCATAGAGCTGAAATGTTTAAAAGTGGGAAAATATAGAGGGAGTAGCAATTTGTTTTCCCAACACGGTTTGACTTGCTTTTTATTTGCTTTTCAGTTTTTTATTTGTTTTTCTTCCATCACCGTTGGATGATCCAAGAAGCCATTCAATGGCCAATAAAAGATGGGCTGATGGGAGATCTAGTCAGGACGTCCTGACTATTTCAGAACTCATATATATATATATATATATATAGACACACACACACACATCAACATTAACCAAGCTAATTCATTGCCCTGTTAACTCAAAATCTCATCATGGATGGCCTCAAAATCACCTTACTTCTATTTCTTATGGTCTTTAGTGTAGTCATCAACGGTTGCATGTCGCTCCCGGATTTTTACCCGCCCATATCTGCTTCGCCTTCTTATGGCCCTGCACTGAGTTCAAATTATAATTTACAGGAACCCGCTTTACCCGCATACCATCCAATACCCGTTTCGGGTCCTATTACTTCCTCGCCAATAGCCACTTCACCTCCCTATCTTCCAGTTCCAAGTCCTAATTCTGACCCGGTACCACCCGTGCCAACCCCTATGTCTATACCCGATCCAGTAATATCGTCTCCTATTTCTTACCCACCCACATCCGAACCCGCCCCTATATCTTACCCACCAGAGCATGCATCACTAATGCCATCCCCATGTGCCCCAGTTCATCCATCGGTAGGAGTCAAAGCTGCTTACTGGCCATCATTTGATGGGTTTCCGGCATCCGCAATTGAAACATCATACTTTACCCACCTTTATTATGCATTCCTCATACCTAACCCGACCACTTACAAACTTACAATTACGTCGTTTGACTAAGAAAAACTCCCAGAGTTCATAGGTACGCTCCGAACCCAAAATATGCCCGTCAAAACTATCCTGTCCATAAGAGGTGGTGGTAATGACCCGACCGTATTTTCAATGATGGTTAGTTGCAAGTCAACCCGCTCCGTTTTCATCAATTCCACCATCGAAATAACATGAAAATATGGGTTTGATGGTATTGACCTTGATTGGGAGTTTCCTGCAAATGACGAGGACATGTCAAATCTTGTTTTACTTTACAAGCAATGGCGACGAGCACTACTAGATGAGGTTAAGTTCACTCCAAAACCATGACTCCTTTTAACTTTTGCTGTTTACTATTCATCAAAAATTACGTTACTAGGCCAGCCTCGATCATACCTGATTGACGCCATACGTTGATATGTGGATTGGGTTAGTCCTATGTGCTTTGATTATCATGGGTCATGGAAAAATTTTTCGGGTGAGCACTCAGAATTATATGATCCGAATATTAATTTAAGTACCAATTTTGGAATTGGATCATGGATTCAAGCTGGTGTACCACCCAAAAAGCTAGTCATGGGCCTGCCCATGTATGGGAAGACGTGGAGACTCCAAGTAGGGATGTCAACGGGGCGGGTTTATCCGGGTACACGCCCCGTCCCGTCCCTATTGAGAAGGGTTTGGGGTCATCATAATAGGGTTAGGGACGGGTTTGAGATTTTTTTTGAAAATCCTATAGGGTTTGGGATGAGGGCTTAAAAACCTTCCCCGCTCCGATTATATATGTTTATGTATTTTTATTATATTTATTTTATAAGTATTATACAATTAAGTTTCTCTTTAATAAAATAAAATTTCAATCATGCCCTTTAAGGGGTTTAATTTATTTGACTCTTAGAAGTAACAATTATCTTTAATGTTCATCGATGTATTTTGTAATTTATTTAGGTATTGATAAAATTGAGAAAAGTAAAAAAAAAAATAGTAAATGGGACGGGACGGTAATGGGATGGGGTCTTTTAATTGGGACAGGAATGGGATTCCAACTCCTAACCCGTCACGGGTTTGGGACGGGAATGGGATGGGGTATTCTTAAATGGGACGGAGTTGGGAAAAGGGTGACTCGTCCCAAACCCATCCCATTGACATCCCTAACTCCAAGACTTGAATGTTACCTGTATCAGAGCACCCGCAGTAGGATGGGGCCCCGGAAATGGGACCCTGGATTATTATCAGGTGCTTGATTTTAACAATGAGAATAATGCCACTGTCAGGTTTGATAGCCAAACTGTGTTGTATTACTCTTATGCTGAAGACTATTGGATCGGGTATGATGATGTACAGTCGATAACATTGAAGATCCAGTTTGCGCGGTCACAGGCCCTGCATGGATATTTCTTCTGGGCCCTTGGCCAGGATAAGGACTGGATTATCTCAAGCCAAGGTAAGTGTAATGGTGCTCTAAATTTGTTTTCAATCATAGATAACATAGTTCCACTAAATAAAAATAAATTAAAATGTTTTAACAATAGACCAAGACAACAATATATATATATATATAGTCTCTGGATTTCTCAGTTAGCTAGCTGGTTAGACTTTAATAAGCCTGAAATTTCAAGACAAAGGTTATGCTGTGAATTAGCAATTTTCTCACAGATTTGGTCTGACATCTTTTCTATTTTGCCAACTAAGATTTCTTGAAGAACGATTTGACGCTCTTCCATGTTGACCATGATGTCTCGTACAGCTTGTACCATGTAGGTTCGTAACTCTAGCATGACCTTCATCAGGTCTGCTAAAGTGACATCATCTCCTTGGGATCGCTCAGTGTACGATTCCTCGGTGTGGGTTGGATTACCTTCTTTACTCATTGACCTAGTAACTCTCTGTGACATTCAACTATGGTCAGTCTATGGTCCCACCGGGCGTGCCAAAATGGTGTTCGGCTAAAAATCTCTCGTCACGTGATGTGCGTGTGCGCGGGCGTGTCAGGACTAATCAAAGTCCAGAGATCGTTTGAACACGACCCCAAGCACCTATCTAGGCAGCAGAAACTTAAGACCGGGGATCTCAAGGCCTAGAAGGTCGCTGTTTTTACGATCAGGCGATTGACGGAAGTCAGGGGTACTACTTCCTATGGGTCTCGAAATTGAATGCTCGGAACAAGAAATCAACAATGTTGAATGAGAAAGAAACATGGATTGAAATTAAATTGAAAAGGAATTGCATTGCATTGAAGGAAATAACGTATTTACAAAAGATATGCTCACCGAGATTGAGGAATCCATAACTGAATGCTTGAATGCTTGAAAGGAAAGATGCTGAATTGAAAATGGCTAAATACAATGCTAGAATCGAAACTGGAATTGGAAACTTAAAGAAGAAAGCTAAAAATTGCAAGGCATGATGCTTGTAGTTGATTGTTGAAGTTGTTGTGTTTTGAAATGCTGCATTTCACCTTCATTTTATAACTCCATGGCTGGAAAAAACTGCTCCTCCATGATCAATAACCGTCCCAT
>JAESVK010066535.1:0-10041 GCA_017140935.1 Hamamelis virginiana
TTGGCTTTCCATAACTACCCTTAGTGAAGGTATCTCTAACTCAATTGGTAACACTGCTTCCATACCATACACTAACGAGTAAGGCGTAGCCCCAGTTGATGCCCTAATGGATGTGCGATAGCCCCACAATGCCAGAGGCAATTTCTCATGCCAATCGTTGTACGTATCAGTGGTCTTCTTCAAAATGGTCTTTAAATTCTTGTTAGCTGCCTCTACTGCTCCATTAGTCTGGGGACGGTAAGGAGAGGAATGGTGATGTACTATACCATATTTCTTAAGAAGCTCTTCAGTCTCTTTTTTGAAATGTTGCCCATTGTCTGAAATAAACTCACGTGGCACTCCATACCGGTAGATGATGTTACACTGTATGAACTTGGCAACCTGCTTAGCATTCAAAGTCTTGTACGACGCTGCTTCTACCCATTTGGTAAAGTAATCTATGGCCACCAATATGTACTCGTGCCCATTCGAGGCCGCAGGAGTGATCTTGCCGATGATATCAATGCCCCATGTTGCAAATGGCCATGGTGATGACATGGTAGTGAGTGGCATGGATGGTTGATGCTTACCACTTGCAAACACTTGACACTTATGGCATTTCTTAACATGTTTAGCACAATCACTTTCTAAGGTCAACCAATAGTAACCCAATCTCAAAATCTTCTTCGCAAGCATATACCCATTCATATGTGGAGCCCCAGCCCCTTCATGTATTTCCTGAATAATCTGCTCTGCTTCATCTTCTGTTACACACAAGAGATGGACACCGTCAAAAGACCTTTTATACAATCTCCCACTGCACAAGATGAACTGGCTAGCCAACCTTCTCAAAGTTCTTCGGTCAACATAGGATGCTTCTGGCGGATACTCCCCTTTTTTTAAGTACTGCTGAATATCATGGTACCACGGCTTCCAGTCGTTTGGTTCTCCTTCCCTTAGGGCGCAACAGTAGATGGGTTCTTCTCTAGATTCAATGATCATCGGTGCTACTCCCCCTTCCATTGGGATCTCTGCCATGGATGCTAGAGTGGCTAAGGCATCCGCAAACTTGTTCTTTTTCCTATACAGGTAAAAGAATTTTATTTGACGGAATTCTTTCACCAGTATCTCTAGATAATCGTGAAACGGCAGCAGCTTCTCATCCTTAGTCTTCCATTCTGCTCTAGTTTGGCATATGATAAGGGCTGAAACCCCATACACTTCGAGCTCTTCTACTCCCAAGGCCAATGCTGATTCCAAGGCTAAAATGCAAGCCTCATACTCAGCTATGTTATTGGTTGCCTTAAAGTTCAGTTTCACTGCCACAGGTATCATCACATCTTCAGGTGTCTCCAGACAAACTCCTATGCCACATCATTTCCTATTCAATGCTCCGTCAAAGTGCACTTTCCACACCTTCCTCTCTATCACAAGGATTTCTTCATCCGGGAACTGGTAATTGCCCTTGTCTGCTTGTGAAGTAGCACATTCTGCCAAGTGTTCTGCTATAGCTCTTCCCTTTACTGATTTCTGCAGTACATACTGAATGTCGAATTCTAATAATAACAATAACCACTGCACTGTTTTATAGGGCAAAGCAAGCTTCTCAAGCAGATACTTCAACGGGTCCATTCGACTGATCAAGAGTACTTGGAAAGACATCATGTAATGGCGTAGCTTTTGAGTTGCCCATACCAATGCCACGCATGTCTTTTCCAAAGCACTATAGTTCACTTCATAATTCGTCATCTTCTTGCTGAGGTAGTAGATGGCATTCTCTTTCAAGGATTCTTCAAGATATTGAGCTAACATAGCTCCCATCGCGGTTTCGGTGACAGTTAAGTAGAGTAATAACGGTTCACCTTGTCGCGGGGGAACCAGGATTGGTGGGTTGCTCAAATACCTTTTGATGGTATCAAACGCCTCTTGACATTCCTCATTCCACCTAGTCGGTACATCCTTCTTTAGCAGCTTGAAAATCGGCTCGCAGATGGTCGTCAACTGAGCTATGAAACGACTGATAAACTAAATTCTTCCCAAAAATCCCCGGATTTCCTTTTCTGTCTTTGGTGGTTGCGTTTCCATGATGGCTTTGATTTTTCCCGGATCTACTTTTATCCCTCTCTGTGTGATCATAAAACCAAGCAACTTTCCAGCAGTCACTCCAAATGCACATTTCTGAGAGTTCAGACGCAGCTTGTACTTGATGATTCTTTCAAAGAACTTCTTCAGCTAAATGTCCTTCCCTATCCACAGACTTCACGATCATATCATCTACGTACACTTCAACCTCTTTGTGAATCAAATCATGCAGCAGTGTGGTAGCCATCCTTTGGTATGTCGGGCCAGCATTCTTAAGGCCGAAGGGCATAACCCGATAACAAAATGTCCCCCATTGTGTGATGAAGGCAGTCTTTTCCATATCTTGAGAAGCCATTTTGATCTGGTTGTAACCCGAAAAACCATCCATAAAAGATAAGAGTGCATGGCCAGCAGTGTTGTCAACCAATACATCTATATGAGGCAGAGGGAAATCATCCTTAGGACACGCCTTATTGAGATCTCTGAAATCAACACACATTCGTACTTTCCCATCCTTCTTAGGCACTGGAACGATGTTGGCTAACCATTCTGGGTACTCCACTACTTGCAAAAATCCGGCATTCATCTGCTTGATCACCTCATCCTTAACCTTCAAGGCCCATTATGGCTTCATTCTCCGCAGCTTCTGCTTGACCGGCTTCATGTTCGGATCGGTGGGGATGAAGTGCTGTACAATGTCGGGATCTATGCCTGGCATATCTTGGTACGACCATGCGAAAGCTTCAATGTTCTCTTTCAAAACCTCTACCAACGATTCTCTCTCTTGCGGCGACAGTGTTGATCCAATTTTAATTATTTTAGGTGATTCATCCGTCCCTAAATTGATTGAAATTAATTCATCCATGTTAGGATGAGCATGCCCCTTTCCATATTGCTCGTCGAGCTCAGGAGGAACATCCTCTCGCGGGTCTATGTTCATGCCATACAAATCCAATGATGATAAAAAAGAGACACTGCAAGAGAGATGAGAAGAGAATGAATACTTCTTTTATTAATTGAAAGTTAAATAACAGAACACAGAAGATGAAACAAACCGACACTCGTACATCTTTAAATGAGGTCGAGGTTTTTATTGGAAACAAGGAAATCCTATACTACTACAAAGAAAGCAGGGAAATCCTATTCTACTGAAGACACCTACAAGTTATCATCAGATGGAAGTGACTCGATCCCCTCACAATCATGGATGAAAGGACAATCTTCTGAGCCCCAGTTTGATAAGGGTGGAGTTGTAGGTTCAATTGGATAGATCGCCTCGACTTCATAAGTATGCAATTCGAGACATAGAACCGCCTGCTCGAACATATCTGTCATGGCACCAGCATCAAGGTCTTCAACCCAATCCTTTTCTTCCGTACCAGTCTCACTAGTAGCAATATCATCATCCACTGAAGCAGTAAGAGAGCACCATTCATCACCGAAGAAAATCTCAAACCCAGGTACACTGATCTTCTGATCCTCAAGGTAGCACGGTTCAGGGAAACCACAATATGGAAAGTCATCACCCTCCTTGACGAAAGCCCCATTCAAAGTTGGTCTGTATGGCTCAAGGGTTGAATTAGGGGTTCGTCCTTTTATCCTCGCGGAGTCTTTCTCTTTCTTCTTTTGAGCCATTTTCTTCTTATCTTCCTTAGTGGGTTGATAGCCTAGCCCATAAGGATGGATAGCAGACGGGTACTTCAAAACTTCAGCGATGCTTTGCAACCTTCAGCCCAATCCCATTCCAGGGAAGAATCCCATTCATTTCATGATCTGTCCTACATGCAGATGTTTAGCACATAATTCGCCCGTTTTTACTTGTCTTTTTGTACATTTTACCTGTTCTTCAACCCTAGTTTGGCTTGATTCTGGTATTTTTAATCTTTTCATTGTTTTTGAGCACGTGCAGGTTGCATGGTGCTAATTCCATTCTTTTGAAGGTATTCGATGAATGCCGAAGGTTTTCATCCACTTACCACAGCTTGCAAGCACATTCTCATGATCATGGTGTGCATTTATGGAGCATTCCCCGTCAAAACCTCGCCCAAGCAAGTCACTCGCTCATTTCCAAGGCATTGAAGGATCAAGTACCTTTGGAGAAGGTTTTCAAGCTCATGCAATCATTCGGGGCATGCGAGGAAGAAGCGAAGGGTCTTGGAAGTCAAAACAGGGCAAAACAGGCAAAATTGCAGAGGGGGTACCGGTCCCACATTGGGGGGTACCGGTCCCACATATGCAGAACTGAATGGTACCGGTCCCACCTTGGGGGGTACCGGTCCCAATGTTCGGGAAATCACCCGGGTCTTTTGTAAATCCTTCCAAACTCATGGGTATTCTCGTCCATTCATCCCCATGTCTGATGCCCTTATGGGGGGGGTATTTAAAGCACATTAGCAGCTGTTGGGAAGTATTCTCTCTTGTTCTTAGCTTAGTTTTCTAGGGTTAGCATAGTTTTTGTCGGTTTTAGCTTAGTTTAGCTTATGTTCTTGGATTTCTAGCTTAGTGTAACTTAGTTTGTTGTTTAAACTTGTTAATCTTACCTTGTAATCTCTAGTTTAGGTTGTTATTTTCCATTTTCTTCACAAAGTTGTAAGCTACTCTTGTTTTTGGTTCATTTATTACAAGCATTTACTTATTTTTCAGCATTTATGGTTGTGTATGGGTATTTTCTTCTCATTTATGGCTAGCTAAGCATTTAAGGAGGGTTCTTTGGTGAAGTTCCTCTCCAAAACCTAAGGTAATGGTGGTTTCTCAACTCTAATGCTTTAAAGTTAATGGAATGCTAGCTTCCTCTACTCTCACCTTCTTTTGAAACCACATGGAGTCATATTCATGACCAAAATATGACTAGTGAGAGGTTGTATATTGGTAATGAGCACATATGATCTCCATGTGTATGTTAAAACATCAAGATGAGTAGTAAGTTGCATCCCATCATTTGTTCTATTCTCATGAGCTTTACTTGTTAAAATCTTTCCATTCAAAGCCATTTGTCACATGGACCATTTGAATGTGTATGTTTGAGAAATCACTGAGCCTAGGTTAGGAAGGAACGAATCCATAGAATCCATCCTTTCTCTCATTTACAAGTTTACAAATCAAATCCTTGCCATTAATTTGGCACAAAAATCACAATCAAACAAACCCCATATTTACTTGTGTATTTACATTCATTGGGTAGCATAACCTAAGAATCACTAGAACCTATTCCACTCCCTGTGGAAATGACCTAGGTACTCCTAGTTTTATTGCTAGACGATCATAAGACTCCTACGCTTGGGAATCTCATGCGCACAACACTTCAATTTACGTTCAAGCAGCAGATTCCCATGAGGATTATAATCAAGAGGTATCAACTCCCTCTGCTCGGGCTCTCCTTCGATAGCCTGTACATACTCGAATCCTGACAGTAGCACTTCTGACGACTCCTGGCTGATCTCACAGATTGGCACTCGACTATTTCGGTTCATTTCCATATCTCCCTTCAAAGAGACCACTGATCCCTGGTGTGGAAACTTAATATTTTGATGAAGTGACGACGGTACAGCCCCAGTCGGATGAATCCACGGTCTTCCCAAAAGCAGATTAAAACTGACTTGCACATCTAGGATCTGAAAATCAATTTTGAATTCCACTGGCCCAACAACAACTGGAAGAGTCACCATTCCCACAACTTCTCTACGAGTGTTGTCATAAGCCCTGACAGTCTGTTCTGATGGCGAAAACTCAGATGGTTCGATCCCCAATGTAGTAGTAGTACTGAGTGGACATACATTCAATGTTGACCCGTTGTCAACTAAAACTGAAGGAACTCTTTTTCCCATGACATCTACTGTGATGTGCAAAGCCTGCAGATGATTACTCCCACTCTCGGGTAAGTCAGATTCAGTAAATGAGATGGATGGTCCATGATGAACCGGGTTTACCAAACCTACCAAACCTACCAAACCCTCAGGGGACGTATCAATAGGGACCTGCACTTGATTCAACAACCGAAGCACCGTCTGTCTGTGTTTCTGTGAAGCCATGAGCAATCCCCAAATTGTAATGTTAGCATGTGTTCTCTTCAATTGTTTCAGTATTTCTTCCTCTTCTTCTATGACATCTGATCGCTGACCCTTCTCTAATTCCCCCAACGGATTACTGGCTTCCAAATGAGCTGGCTTGAAATGGCGTCCGCCTCGAGTCAGATGGTCTACTTCCTCATCACTAGCCCACAGATTCTCTATGGTTTTAGGCGTGTTCATGAGATCCTCCCATTCAATCATACCGATCAAATCACTACCTTCCCCGGTGATCTTCGCGACTGAAGAGGTTCTATTCTCAAACTGTTTCTGCATGATATCCTGACTCAACCCTTCGGGTGAAGAAGGAATAACTGGTTCAACTTCTGCAGGCAAATCATCCCACCCCGTTGGAATGATAGGTTCATCAGAAATCTTTCTCGATGAATAGAGCACATAATAATCAAATTTACCGCTTGATTCTCCTAACAATCCGACATCTGGGTCTCCCGCTAGATATCTCTCCTTCAACTGACGTTGAGAATTCCCACTTCTAGGCACTTCCTTAGGAGTTTCAGGTTGTAAAGGCTCTTCAGGCTGTACAGGTTCTTCAGGCTGATACAACTCTCCATCATCAAGTAAATCCTGAACCAATTTCCCTAAAACTCTGCAATTCTCCGTGTCATGCCCGAAGATGTTGTGGTACTGGCAAAAAGGTTAATGGGATCGGGGTATGAGTGGGGTAATGAGGCCTTGGGATCGAGCTTGGTAAAAGGCTTCAGTTAGGGTAGTTTTGAGTGGGCCATATGGGGGGATTGGGTGACGAATTTTTGGGTCGTCGAGGCCCAGGGCATTGATTTGAGCTAGTGGTGGTACAGCATGGGTTGGGAGAGGGTTACTGGTGACATTTGGTTGACTTGGTGGATTTGGTGGGGCAATGACTTTCTTGTCAATGAGGTCTTGAATTTCATGGCGAAGGCGCATGCATTGGTTGGTGTGATGGGCCCTTAGATTGGTGGAACTGACAATACTCATTTTCTTTGAAATTTCTAGGCAAATGATCTGGAAGAGGCTGGGGTTCCAAAGGAGTAAGGAGACCACGTGCCTTCAATTTCTCAAGGACACGTTCTAGGGACATGTATAGATTGGTGAACTGGCGGGTCGGCTCTCTCTAGCTTGGAATGGGCGGTTTGGTTGGGTAGCTTGAATAGGTTGGGCGATGGCATTGACTTCAGGGTTGGGTTTGCAGTTGAGAGGTGGTTGGCGGTTTCTGAAGGGTTCTTCGGCCTTGAGAGCCCCACTAGCCAGAGCATCTTCAACTTGAGTGCCAGCAATAACAAGGGCTTTGAAGGAAATACTGCGATAACAAGTACTTGTTGTAAATGGGCAAGAGACTCTTCAGTACCATCTGCACTTGCTCATCGCTTGTAGGCCTGTGGGTCATCTGCGAAGCTTTCGCCTTCCATCTAGAAATGAAGGCAGAGAAACTCTCCATCGGTTCCTGCTTAGTAGTCTCAAGATCCCTACGAGTCACATCAATCTCAGTGTTGTACTTGTAGTGATTAGTGAACTCATTGCAAACATCCTCCCATGTCTTCAACTTAGTCTCATCTAAGGATAAAAACCACTTCGAGGCTGACCCTTTCAGTGATTCATGAAACATCTGAGCCAACAACTCATCATCGGCTTCTCGAGGTTGCATCGCCCTCACATACATCTTCAAATGGGTTTTAGGGCAACCCATCCCATCAAACTTCTCTAATTCGGGCATTTTAAAACTGAACGGCATACGGGCCTTGGGGAACAGTGAAAAAGATGTCACATCAACCATGTCATCAGACCGACGCATCCCCTTCAGGGCTTTCTCTAAGGCTTCAACCTTACTCGACAACAGGATCGGATCCCCAGAGAGGAACCTAGATCCACTGGACTCGCCATCCAGATTGATGGGCTTAGATTTGGCTCCTGCCTGGGCCTTGGCACTGTCATCAACTTGGGCTGGGATAGGTGGATCAGAGGTACTCTTCGGGTTCTTTAAGTGGGCCTCCCTATACTGATCTGTACTGGTCTGTTTATCTTGGGACATTTTCTTAATCTGTTCAGTCTCACGGGCCAGTGCATCAATTCGGTCCATGATAGCATTCAACACTGTAGCAGTTGTACTGGATTCTCCGTCAGTCATTGTAGGTGTGGTTGGGGATTCGATACTGAAAAGACGCCCTCTAGAATCACGACGCCAGGCCAGAATTCTACACCATGAAATAGGCTTCTTTTAGAAAAACAGAAAAGTCAATGATGCTCAAAACCTATTGACAGACTATCAAAGAGGTGCTATCCAAATAAAAAGAAAGAGAAAGGAGAAAACCGTCCTATCATAATTCCAACTCACTTCTCTATTTCACAAGGGCACTTCCTTAGAAATTATGAAATAAATCGAAATCACCAATAGGGAAATAAAACATGACTGACCAAACAGGGCTCAAAGAGCAACACTAATGATCAGTCCTTCATTCTCAGGACACTTTCCTTTTAATCGAAGGTCTTAGTCAAAACAAGCCAAAACAACCTAATCACAGAAAAGGATATGTACCTTTAGAATATTCTCTTCCATCCTCAAAATAGTCATTTTGTTCTAAGGACAAAAATCCTTTAAATAAAGGGCATATATTAAAAATGTCAAAGTTTATCCAAGGGTACATATCCCTAAGGTTCTAGCATTCACAAATAAGGCTCACATCAAATTGGAACAATTTCGGCAGCATAACGACGCAATTATGTGCTAAAAGAAATTTGGCAGCATAACGGCATAGGTATGTGTTAAGGGAAAATTTCGACAGCATAACGGTACCAAAAGAAATTTCGGCAGCATAACAGTACAATTGTGTGTCAAAATTTCGGCAGCATAACAGGTGTGTGCAAGCACTGTAGAGTGTCTTACAGGCTGTCTACATGGACTAATGCAAAGGGTAGGTATAAAGGTTCCTATTGCAGACCAATCCATATACCTAACCACATGTGACACATGGCGTGCCGCGTGGGTCAAACGGTACTGATTGGTCATTGATATACCCCGAAGGGTACTTGATAATAGGTTGATGGTTTCGTCATGATTGCCCTAGTGTCAAGTGGAGACAGGGATCAGGACTAGACCATCGTTTGGCAAGGCAACATCGTCCTATCACACAATGACATGCAGCTAATACAACTAAAATGATATGCAATCACACAAATGCAAGTGGTTGATTTTAATTAATTTAAGAATTTAAATAGCCCAATTAAATCAATGAAGTTTAGCCCTCGAAATCCCCAGCGGAGTCGCCAGTTCTGTGGACCAGCCACCTGACGGGGGCTTAGGTGTCCACATCATCACCGGACGATGTGATTAGGGGGGTTTAGAAATCAAACAAAGGAGTCACCACCTTATTTTTAAGGAATAAGGAAACCATAAAAATATTTTATTTTCAATAAAACAAACTCCATTAATGGAAAAGCAGTCTACAAACCAGAGATGGATCCGGGGGCTAGGTTACGACGTGGGAAGGTTCCAAGCTTTCACTTGTAGGCACCCACCTCGCCCTAATTAAAGGACTTCTAATTTATTTGAGCTATTTAAATCCTTAATACAAACAATCCTAAATAATCTAATCAACCAAAAATAACTTATATTAGTTATATTAATAATAAAAAAAATATACAAACAAACCCTAAGAACCTAGAATACCCTACGGGCATCCTAGGGCGGACTTGAGCCCTATTAGCGCCTACGTAACTTACTAGTATCACCTAGCAAGTATCAAAGTCCACGTAGTTCGACTACCCTAGGACTCTCCTATTGTAATCGATCACATTATCAAAGGTATTCAACCTAATTCAAGACTCTAACTTCGAGAGTTTTTGTTTGTTTAAGATCATTTATTCAAAATCATTTCAAATTAAAAGACTTTCTTAAAATCCAAATATTCTAAAACAATTCTTA
>JAESVK010066549.1:0-24070 GCA_017140935.1 Hamamelis virginiana
CTATCACTCTGGCCAGAGGTTCCCTTTGAGAATTATCTTTGTGAACTAATCCTGACATTCTCTCTCATTAACTGAGAGTGATGATTCCTTATTGCACACTCATCTATCTTCATGCATAACTCATTAGAGCCAATAAACACCGATTACAACCTTATGGATAAGGCTGTACAAGATACTATCAAACTCTAGCAACCTATGCATAAGACAACTATGGTGTCTCAGGTCTAAGGACTACCAAATAAATGGACATAACACTAAAATATTCATTTAACAGAACTACCATAGGAACATTCTTTGTAGATCATGTTCAGTGTACATATTCTCTAATATGCACCCACAGATTAACCTAAGTGTCACTACACTGATAGGAAAGACTACCTATCCTCCATAAGAGTTAGTTTAAATCTGTGCTACTCTTCAAACGGTTAATTAAATATCCACTTTAATAAACCTTTGAGTAGGAACTCTTTTAGAATAGATGTATATGAGAAATATCAGTCTCTCTATCTCAACACCTTGAGATGCATATTTCTCTTATCATTTATTCATGGACCTTATCATATATGTTGGAACATATTAGATAAGTTATACCTTCCATATATAATAATAATATGAAACTTAATATACCCTTTAGGATTGGTTTTAGGGCATACTTCTAACACGCACATGTCTTCTCTAATGCGTCGTATTTAACCTCATAGTCAGTCATCTTCTTACTCAAATAGTACACCGCATTCTCCTTTCGAGATTCTGGGAGATATTGAGCTAACATAGCTCCCATCACAGTTTCAGTGAGTGCTAAATAAAGTAGCAAAGGCTCACCTTGCCGCGGGGGAACTAATATTGGTGGGTTGCTCAAATACCTCTTGATGGTTTCAAAGGCCTCTTGGCACGCGTCATTCCACTTCGTAGGCACATCCTTCTTAAGAAGCTTAAAGATAGGCTCACAAATCATGGTCAGTTGTGCTATGAATCGACTGATAAACTGAACTTTGCCTAAGAATCCTCGAATCTCTTTTTCTGTCTTTGGTGGTTGCATCTCTGTGATGGCTTTGATCTTCCCCGGGTCGACCTCTATTCCTTTCTGAGTGATCATAACTCCCAACAACTTTCCCGCAGTTACTCCGACGGCGCACTTTTGGGGATTCAATCTCAGGTTATATTGCTTAATTCTTTTAAGGAACTTACTTAGAGCTTCAAAATGGCTTTCTCGATCCTTACACTTTACAATCATATCATCCACATACACCTCCACTTCCTTATGAATCATATCATGCAATAAGGTGGTTGCCATTCTCTAGTAGGTAAAACCAGCGTTCTTTAGGCCAAAGGGCATAACTCGATAACAGAAGGTCCCCCATTGAGTAAAGAAAGAGGTTTTCTCCATATCTATAGGGGCCATCTTTATCTGGTTATAACCTGAGAACCCGTCCATGAAGGATAACAGAGCATGACCGGCGGTACTATCTACCAGGATATTTATGTGTGGCAACGGAAAATCATCTCTAGGGCATGCCTTGTTCAAATCTCAAAAGTCTACGCACATTCTAACCTTCCCATCCTTCTTAGGTACCGGCACAATGTTAGCTAACCACTCGGGGTACTCTACTACTTGGAGAAATCCAGCGTTCATCTGCTTCACTACTTCATCCTTGATTTTCAGTGCCCACTCCGGCTTCATTCTCCTCAATTCCTGCTTAACCGGCTTAACCCCTGGATTGGTAGGGATAAAGTGTTGTACTATGTCGGTGTCAATCCCTGACATATCCTTGTACGACCATGCAAATACTTCTATGTTTTCTCTCAACAATCCTACCAATTTTTCTTGTTCTTGTGGTGACAGAGTTGCCCTAATGTTAATTATCTTAGGCGATTCATCGATCCTAAATTAACTGATATTAATTCATCCACATTAGGTTGAGTATGTTCCATTTCCCTTCGTTGTTCAAACTCAGGGGGAACATCCTCTCTAGGATCTATATTCATGCCATATACACCCATAGAAGATAGAAGGGATAAGCTGCAAATGCAAAGAATGAAGAAAATTAATATTTTATTAATTATGAAGAAAGAGGGATAACAAAAACTAAACTATCATTCGCCTCTTAATAAATGAGGGATGATTTTATTGAAAAAGGGAAAAACGAAAGTCCTATTCTACAATCCTATAGAAAGAAAGTATAGAAACCCTACAAGCTATATTTTTATGGTAATAAATCTTCCGCAACTCGAGGCTCATACTCAAGGCTCCAGTTGGTCAATGGACTGATGGTATCTTCAATGAGATGGATAGGATCGGGTTCATGAACATGCTATTCGATGCAGGCGATCTCTTTAAACATAGCCCCTATGGCAACTTCATCAATATGATCGATCCAGTCAAACTCTGTACGCTCTTCGGCTGTGATGGTAGTTGGAGATAGAGGTAGTGGAGTGCTGAAGAAGATTTCAAACCCAGGAACTCTAGCTTTCTGATCTTCAAGGTAAATGGGCTCGGGGAACCCACAATAAGGGAAATCATCCCCTTCTTTGACAAAAGTCCCATTCAAAGTGGGCCGGTAAGGTTTTAGAGTGAGGTTAGGGACTCATCCCTCTTCTTTAGCCAACTGTCTTTCTTTTCTTTTATGTGCCATCTCTTTTCTGTCAACTTTGGTACTTTGATAGCCCAATCCGAAAGGGTAGATTGCGGAAGGATATTCGATAGAACTAGGCGTGCCTTGATGACGATGACCTAAGCCCATTCCTGGAAAGAGGCCCATATTCTTCATGATCTGACCCACTTGCATATTCCCATATGGACTGCAGTCTAGGACCATTTTCTCTTTACATCCTGGCTCAACCTCTACACATTGTATGTATTCAAAGCCTGTCAATGGTACTTCTTCGATTTCTGGCTTGATCTCACAGATAGGTACATGGGTAGGAGTGATATCAGAATCTCCCTTCAATGTCACCACTGAGCCTTTGTAGGGGAACTTAACCTTTTGATGGAGGAAAGAAGGCACAGCCCCGATTGGGTGGATCCAAGGCTTACCAAGTAGAATATTGAAACAAGCAGGCACATCTAGTACTTGGAAATCGACTTGGAATTCTACAGGCCCAATAGCAGAGATAAAGTGACCATGCCAACTACTTCTCTTCGAGTGTTGTCGTATGCTCTCACATTTTGCCCTGATGGTTTGAATTCTGACGGTTCGATACCCAAGGAAGTGGAGTTGCTAAGAGGACATACGTTCAAGGCTGGCCCATTATATATCAACACTGTAGGAATTCTTTTGCCCATAGTATCCACTGTGACATACAAAACTTGAAAATGATGAGGTACTTTCTTCGGAAGGTCTGACTCTGTGAAGGATATTGATTGCCCATGCTGAACTGGACTGACCAGACTGACTAAACCCTCGGGTGAAGTATCGATGGGAATCTGAACTTGGTTGAGTATCCTGAGTACTGTCTGCCTGTGCTTTTAAGAAGCCATTAAAAGTCCCATTATGGTGATATTGGCTTGAGTACGCTTAAGCTGTTTCAGTATCTCTTCCTCTTCCTCTTGAACTTCGGTGCATTAAGATCTCTCTAACTCTCCCAAAGGATTGTCGGATTCCAAGTTGGCGGGCTTGAAATGACGACCTCCTCTAGTGACATGGTTAACATTTTCCTCATCACTGGCCCAAATATCTGCTATCTCCTCGGGTGTATTCATCAAATCTTCCCACTTTATGATATCAATCTCATTCTCTGACCCATCATCTATGGTAGACTCGGCAGAAGTCAAACTTGATCCGAAATACTGGGTGACCCATGGTTGTCTTTGATATACGGTTTGGTAATGGGTTTCCCCATTCATATGGATGACCTTGGTTGTGAAATACTTCTTGAGGATACTCAGGCTAGCTTTCTCAAAACATATGAGGTTTGGATCTTCGAGTTCAACCTGACCCATAGGAATGTCTTCTTTAAGTGAGTCAAGGTTATCACCCTAACCAGAAGAAACAATGGGTTTTTCAGAGGTGGGTTTTTCAAAGGCGGGCTTCTCCATCTTAGGGTAAAGGACATAGAAGTCGAACTTTCCACTAGGTTTTCCCAACAGGCCTACTTCGGGATCTCCGGCCTCATATCTTTTTCACAACTCCCATTGGCTAGTTCCAGTCTTAAAAAATGCTTTATTGGTTCCAGCCTTAGGTCTAATGGATTCACTCTTTGTCCCCTCAGCTTCACAAGACTTTTCAGGGCAGAGAACGTAGAAACTAAACCTCCCATTTCTTTGTCAACAAATCCACACAAGGATCTCTAGCTTCAAACCTTTCTTTGAGAGCCCACTGACTAGTACTATCTTTTGACGACTGATCCACTTTGCAAGGCTCGGGAAGCCTATTCGAACCAAAACCCGGGAATGTATCTTTCTCAAACTGTCTCCATGAACGATAAAACCCTTCTGGGCTAGTGAAGGGTTGAGGGATTTCAATCAGACCTCGATCAATGAACCCTTGTACTATATTCTGCAATGTATCACATGATTCCGTGTCATGACTATAGGTGGCATGGTATTGGCAGTAAAACTTTTTGGGTCTTGGCTTGTACGGGGTAATGAGCCCACGGGCTTGACAGTGATGAAACATTTCAGTTATGGAAGTAGGGAATGAAGGGTGAGGGCGGATAGGCTCACAATGGACATAAGAGTCGGCATGGATAACATTGATATTTGCTGGTGGTGGGACTGCATGGGTAGGAAGTGGATTTTGGGTAACATTGGGTTGAGAAGGTGGGGAAATGGTTTTGTTATCTATGAGGTCTTGGACTTCATGGCGGAGACGGAAGCAACGGTTGGTAATATGGCCTTTGGATTGATGGAAATGGAAGAATTCATTTTCATCATCAGCCCCTCGTGGGTGCATGGCTCTTACGTACATCTTCAGATGGGTCTTAGGACAACCCATTCCATCAAACTTCTCTAACTCAGGCATTCTGAAATGAGTGGGCATACGGGCCTTAAGGAACAGAGATAATGACGACATATCCACCAGATCATCAGACTTCCTATACCTTTTAAGGCTTTTTCCAGGGCTTCCACCTTGCTACTCAACATTATAGGCTCAGTGGAAAAGAAAGCAGGGGTCTTGGGCTTGGACTCTTTATCCAAATCAACAGGCTGAACAAATTCTAGACCAGGCCTAGTGGGATCATCAACTATCTTCGGTCTAAGGAAACATTCCTCTTCATCAACATTCTCAAACAAGGGATTAGTACGGGCTCACACCTTATCCTCCTCTTCTTTCTAGTGAACTAACTCTTGGACCACTTTTAAAAGTGCATCGATCTTCTCGTCAGTCGTCTTTCCATTAGTTCCAATGGCAATAGGGGTATGATCCTCGTTACTAGACATCTTTGAATCGACAGGTAAGCCCTTAAACAACCGACCTCTAGAATCACGACGCCAAGCCAGAATGCTGGGAAAGGGAAAAGATTTGAATCAACTAAGAACTTCAAATGTGAAAAGGGATGAATAAGGACAATTTCACATGCTTACAAGAGTATGGGTCTAAGTCCCACACATCAATCTCACTCTCTCACATTCTATCTTATGAAAGTGGGCCTCAGCAAGAATCTCATCAGAAACTCCTAAACTTACATCCCAATCTTATCACAGGCCTATACCTTTCATCCAAAGAGTATGGGCCTAAAGCCCACACTTCAAACTCACCTAAGGCCTATAAACTGACATCATTATTCGGACAGCATAACACTACCACGGACCTAAGTCCAAGGATATGTAGGGTACTAAGCCCTCATTAAGTACCTTAACTCTTTAAAGACACTTCCCTTAAGAGTTTAGGGCATTTCATAAAGGTTTAGCCCTACAGATCCAGGTCCTAATGGGTTCTACACACTTCACAGTAAAAGCTCAATACAAAACCGAGGGAAAATTCGGCAGCATAACATTTACAATAGTGTGTGATAGGCGATGTAGGGTATGTGTCCTAAAGACATTTTACATGGACTAATGCAAAGGGTAGGCTGAGTGTCCCTTACTCGCTTGGTCCAATCGATATACCTAACCACATGTGACATTAGGAATGCCGCGTGGGTCCAACAGTACGTGAGTGGTCCATTTGATATACCCGAAGGTACTTGGCAAGAAGGGTGATGGCTTTCGCATACATGGAACCCAAGAATCAAAGAGACCGGGCCCAGGGCTAGGCTTATCGTTGGCTATAGCATACAACGTCCTAAACATGCAGAGTCAATGCGCATACAATGCAGAATTTAAGTCACACAGTCATACAAATGCAAGTGGTTGATTTTATTAATTAAGAAATTGAAAAGCCCAAAAATAATTAGTTGGAATTTAGCCCTCGACATCCCCAGTGGAGTCGCCAGTCTGTGAACCAGCCAACCTGAATCGGGAGGCCCTCTCATTCACTCTTTGGGGGTGTTTATCTTGAGTGGATTGTGGATGATGTTTATCCGTCTCGATTTATCCTTCTATATTATCTCTCTCTATTATCCACTTTTATCCTTCTCTATTATCCACTCAAGATTGGTTTTTTGAAAAAAAGATAAGAGTTTGTAAAAAACTAGGAGTCGCCACCTCATTTTTAGGGAACAAGGAAACCACAAAAAGAGTTTTATTTTCAATAAAACATTAACCCCATATTTTGGAAAAGTATGGTCTTTTGAATCAAAGTTGGATTCGGGGGCTAGGTTACGAAGTGGGAAGGTTCCAAGGAACTCCTTGTAGGCACACACCTCGCCCTAATTAAAGGTCTCCTAATTAAGTTTGGGCTTTATCAAAATCTTTTCAAAATAATCCTTACATATCTAATCAACCACAAAATATAAATAATAATATATAATAATAATAATATTTAGTACAAAAGTATACAAGAAACCTAATGATCTTAGGAGACTAAAAGTCAACCTAAGATTGGACTTGTGCCCTATTGACTGCCTACGTACCTTATCAATTGCTTGACAAAGATCAAAGTCCACGTAGTTCGATTACCTTAGGACTCTCCTATTGTAATAAACCACATAATCGTAGAGATTCTATCTTATCTTGGACTCTAGCTTCGAGAGTTTGAGTTTGATCAAAACACTTGTTATGAGAGATGGAATTTCATTCCATTTTGAATTCTCTCAAAATCATTTTTAGAATTGTTCTCAAAGTAGAATCGTAGGTAAAATAGAACTCTATTCTTATTGTAATTCTTACAACAAGAAGAGTCCTAAGTGGGATCAAGTGACCCCTCTAATCCTAGGGTTTCTAGCTAATCCTAGGTTAGTCTAAATACCTAAAACACTATGATATGCATGCTGGAATTTCTGGAAAATAAATAAAATAAATAATCAAAAATGTAAATAATGCATGAAAATGTCCTAAATGCAAATCTAAATTAGCTATGTGAACTTAGGCATGTTTCTATGTTGATTTTGGCCTAAAAAAATGAGTTTTAGTGCACTTTTATGTCACTTTAAATCCATGGACAGATTTGAAAGTAATCAAAAAGTGTACTTAAAACCCTAAAATAATGAATAAAAATGAGTAAAAAAATGCACTAAATGCAACCTAATATGCATGCTAAACTATCATCAAAACATAGCATTTAATCACAAGGGAATGGACTCATCTTTGCATGCTCCCTCGAACACATTTTATATATCAATCAAACACTCCAAATGATAAAAATAAACCATGATAAGAATAATACTAACGCTTAACTTGAATAAACTAACAACCTAATATGAACAATACAAATCCATCCTAAAAATACTAGCATATGATTTATAAACTAACCTAACTTGATTACTAACTTAAAAGACTTAAACATGCATGAACTTAATCCTAAATATCCAATCCTAATATGATATGACTTAAAGAAGAATAGAAGAAGAGAAATATATATATTAAAAATAAACTAGCCTATCATGCATACTAAAAGAAAATATGGAACCTAAACTATGCATACTTACAATAAACTAAACCCTGCACTAACAATGAACTAAACACTACATAAACTAATGAAATAAAACCTAACCTAGCATGATCATAAAAGAAGAAGAAGAACAAGAAGAAAATAAAACTACAAAACTTTAAACTACTAACCTCTTTCTCTGCCTCCATGCTTCAAGCCTTCTCCTCAAGCTCCAAGCCTTCTCCTCAAGCTCCAAGGACTCCAAGGACTTCAAGGATTTTAAAACATAAGCTAGAGTGCTATGGGGGAAGCTTGTGCAATTGCTCAAGCCTCTACTCTCCAAGCTAGCTCCCTAAAGCTTATTCTGTGTGTTGAAACTGATTCTAGGGCCCTCTATTTATAGGGAGGCCTGAGTTTGATCAATGGCTGAGTTAAATCTCCTAGGAATGATCCAAGGGCTCAAAACCAGTCTTCCAAGGTGTTCATACTCATCCAAAAGTCCCCATGGCCGAATTAGACACATGGCAGGGCTTGGAAGAGTCCCGGGCAGAAAAATTACTCAAAACTGGCAGTTATTGGCTAAGAGGATCGACAACCATCCACTCTAGGACGGTTGGTCGTCCCTAGGTGGACGGCCATCGATCCTCCATGCTATTTTTGGCCTATGTGGGCCTAACTCAGCCCGTTTCGTCCCGGTTTTGGCTTTTTTCGGCTTTTCGGGCCTGTTTTAAGTCCAAATTTGACGATTCAAGTGCCGAAACGATCGTGATTCGATTTTCCATGTTTTAAGAAGTGTTTGAAGTGAAACTGCATTGACCGAGGTCAAAGGTTTAGGGAAAAGTCGACCGATTAGCTGTTTAGGGCCTACCGGGCCTAAATTAGGGTTTTGAAATTTGCTAACCAACTGCTTTCGAAATCATTTCTTCTCCTCGAAACAAGTTTTAAAATGTTTTAGGAAAGTGTTTTGAAGCCTTTGAAGGCTTTGGTTTGATAAAAATATCGAATTTCGGTCGCTTCCTGTCGAAACCCTAATCTGGGCTTTGAAAGGGCCTTACGAGCTTCAAGAGCCAATCATGAGCCAAAAGGCTCCACAGATCTTGTCATTGATCAACTTAGCTACCAAACACACTTTACATATCTATTCCAAAGCCTCGAGACCATTCGAGACAAGATTGACAGTCATTCAAGGCTTTTGTGATTCAAATGACCAAACTGCCCTTCAGTTGCAAAAGGCCTTATTTTCTGTCAAGCCTTGCTCGGAATGCCATGAAATTTTGCAGGGATGCTCCTAGACTCTCTAAAAACCTAATGTAAAAAGAACCGACTCAATCTGAAATAAAAACACACATGTGATATCGACATCTATCTAACTACCCACAAGGGTAAAACTGGGAACTTAGGGTTTTGATACCCTATTTCACCTCAAATCAAAGGCACCCATTCATGACCATACTCATGGTCAAAAATTGATGTCTATAGAAGCCCCTCGTTGATGGTCATGGCTTCGCCAGTGAATATCAACAAAAACAATAACATCCCATTTTTGACACAACAAAATAGGGATAATTAACCATCAGAATTATTTTGAAAGCTTCGCTTCAAATTCTCTCTTCCTGGAAGTCTCAGTTCTAGTTATCTCAAGGATTTTCAATCCTTTTGGAAATTGCATTTCCAATTATCATAAAAATTTGGGAGTCTTCGACTCATTACTAGAAATTTCATTTCTAGTCAACTTAAGGATTTTCAATCCCTTTGGAAATTGCATTTCCAATCATCATAAAAAAATTGGGAGTCTTCGACTCATTACTAGAAATTTCATTTCTATTCAACTTAAGGATTTTCAATCCTTTTAGAAATTGCATTTCCAATTATCATAAAAATTTGGGAGTCTTCGACTCATTACTAAAAATTTCATTTCTAGTCAACTTAAGGATTTTCAATCCTTTTGGAAATTGCATTTCCAATTATCATAAAAATTTGGGAGTCTTCGACTCAATACTAGAAATTTCATTTTTAATTAACTTTAGGATTTTCAATCCTTTTGGAAATTGCATTTCCAATTATCATATCATATTTTATTATCATCCATATATCATTCTTATATACATTTAATGTATATTTCATCAATTTCACAAAAACTTATGGATTTGGGCCTCCAAAATGGGCTTTTCTCATCAGCCACCTTCCTTCATGAGTTCACTCACCTCTATAATTCCCTTCATGGGTCTCACAAGCTCACCAAATCAAATGTATTCATAACCATTTCATGATTACAAACTTATTTACACAATCTTTTCATTCATTCATTTCTAAATCTCAAGGTTTTCAACCAAAAATTCATCATTTTATGTGAACTTACCTATTCACAATTGCTCAATTCTCACTTTGGTATGCACCAAATTCATCTTTATTTCTTATCAACTCATCAAATATCATTCAATCTCAATCAAATGCACTTTCCTAAATCAAATTTTGAAAGAAAATGAGTCAAAATTGGTCAAAATAGGCCAAAATAGTCAAAATTGGGCCTAATGGGCTTCAAAAGTCCACAAAAAATAAAAATTGGGCTCAAGGATGGATGACCATCCACTAGGGGATGGCCAACCGTCCAAGGAGGACGGCCAACCGTCCACTAGGGGACGGCCACCCGAGCCTCTTGCTCCCTATTTAGGTGTTTTGACACCCATTTGCTCATCACTTCAAATTTCCCTCATCTTAAGACTTTCTCTCTCTTAGAAATCCCATTTTTTCTCAAAAATCCATCAAACTTGATTTCACTCCTTCTAAATCAAATTCCAAACACTTCTAGTGTTGCTACTCACCTTAATTTGTGAATCAAAAACCTAGGATTTCATCCTTGGATTTCAATTTGGGGATCCAAAATCCAAATACACATATACCCATTTTCTTAAATTCATCTTCTACCTATACTCATGGCAAATAGGTATGAATCAAAGTACCCATATATGAAGATGAAGAGCTACAAAGCACCTTCTTATGATCCCAATAACTCAAGCTTGTTATTGGAGCCTAATGCTCATCTCTTCCATATCCATACTCTACAAGAGGTAAGCTTACTTTCCATGCTCTTTCATTGAATCATTGATGTCTAGATGCTTCAATATTGATCCTTGGATATTGTTTGATGACTTGTGTTCATGAAATTTGTATTTGGCAAAGCTTGGGAGCCCCATTTCACTAGCTTTACAAGCTTGAAATGTTGCCCACCAAGTGTTTGATAAAATTCCCAAGAGACTAGAATTTGATTTTTTTGATTTAAATTTCTCATGCCATGATTCAAATATGTTTCAAACATCATTTGGATACCTCCAAGAGCTTCATGACAAGTTTTCACAATCTTTTTCAAAAATGTGCATACTAGGTGTTTGATAAAATGCCTAAAGGGGGCAATTTTAAATTTTTCAAATCAATTCATCATATCATGATTTTTCAAATGTTTTCAAAATAATCATATCATGATAAGTTTTCAAAACACTTTAAGTAATGCACATATCAAAAATTTTCATGAATTAAGACTTAGCTTATTTTTCAAAATATTATTGCATAAAGTGTCATTTTCATGACTTTTAAATAATTTTATTTCAAAACTTATGCTAAGTATTTATTTCATGATTTTCAAAATTCTATTCTCTTAGTATTTTTATTTCCAAAAGAAGTCATATGGCATTTTAAATGAATTATGCTAATTCTTGATGTAAAATTGAAAATACCAAAATCAACTACATTAATTATGGTATATATTTTTTTGAATAACTCACAATTGACAAACCATTTGAGAAATAAAATTTGAACATTTTTTGAAAATGTGCCATTTTGTGAGTTAATTTTGTATTCTTGATTCAAAGAATTAGCATAACTTATCTTCATACCTCTAATCCATTAATCTTTATCTTTACAGCCAGAGTTCGACATCAGGACTCGGTCATCTTTACAGGGTATTATTGGATGGTGGGCTAAGATGGACACTCTCCAACCGTATGTCAAAGCCACTATCAGAAGACTTGGTTTTGGAGACTTCATCGACTCACTGTGGGTTGACACTATGGATAGACAGACCCTCATGGCCTTATCTGAGCTTTGGTGGGACACCACCAACACATACCAAGCGCGCGGGAGTGAAGCTCCCAATTCCTGATTTCAGCCACCTGTAGTTAGAGGAAATAAAATTGAATAATAAATAATAATTATAATATATAGATATTAACAGTATAAAAGAATATATATTAAGTAATATTAACAGTATTAATATTTACGACTTAAATTAAATCCAAATATTCTTTTTAAATAAACCGTAAGATTCCCCGGCAACGGCGCCAAAATTTTGATCGACTCAGAGAACAAGGGAGATTATTCCTTGTTAGTGATCAAGATTAATATATTTATAAAACCCCGTGATTGTTAATCTCAATTCAATTGCGACTAGTGAGCACGGGTGTCGAACCACTGGGAAATGCAGGTTTATAATAAAAGACTTTTCAGAATTAATCCAAGTGAAAGAATATTGTCAATTTAAATGGTGGTAAAAGGTACTCCGATTGGGTCGAAGCGAAAATGCAGTATTTTAATAAAACAAGTTAAAAACGTGATTAATTTAGTGGAATGAGCGGAACTTGGGTGAGAAGCCCATTGAATATCAATTATACAATTTATATTATAAAATCCTCAATATAGTAATTATGTATGGTGGTTCTTCCAACTACAAGAAGGAAGTCCCAAAAAGATTATGAATACAGGACCAGCAGGTTTATCCTTGAAAAGAATGGAATATCGTTATCCACATTAAATGGGGATAAAGCATGCTGGTTTGTATTCATACCAATAAGTACCAATGCATAATTATATAATTGCAATCACAGATGTACAATTATATGATATTATATTTAGCGATAGTGTGCGGTAAAACCTTCACAACTATGCAATCACATAATACAAATAAAGGGATGTTTATAAAATAGGATTGCATAAAGAATCCAACTTCATCCTCACCCAAGCTTGGAGTATTAGATACACATCAATGGAGGAGAATATCCTTTATCCATGACAAGCTCTAAGGGTTCACGGGATGGAAAAAGTAAAATAAAAGCAGTAAGTAAATGACTGAAGAAATAAAGAAAAAGTGACTGAAATAAATAAAGAAAATGGCAGAAGTAAATAAAGAAAAGGGCTGAAATAAATAAAGAAAAGGACTTAAGTAAATAAAGAAAATGACAGAAAAAGTAAAGAACAATTCTCAAGTGAGAATTGAGCCATGCATAAAAAGGGAAAATTGCAGAAAAGTAAAGTACTGAAAGTAAAGACTGTATAATTAAAGAACAATCCTCAAGTGAGAATTGAGCCAGGCATTAAAAGAAAAATTGCAGAAATTGAAAATTGCTGAAAAAGTAAACTACCGAATAAAAAACAGAATTGAACTGTAATATGAAGTCTATTAAAAATAACAGAGTAATGATTCAGAGCAAAAGTCTTGAACCCTCTTAAAGTCGCCTTTACACGTGTATATATAGAAGGAAAATGCAAAAGACCAAATCGCCTTGCAAATATCTCAAAATATCAAAAGAAGCCCTCAGCCGCCTAACCTCTATCGATAGCGAAGGAGCGCTATCGATAGTCCCTCTATCGATAGCGAACTCCTGGCTATCGATAGACATGTTGAACTTTGCTTGGTATGTGCAGAAAACTTCTTGCAGACTTTTCGCACTTCAATGACTATAGCTGATCTTTTCTGGATGCTCATTAATTCGAGATGATCATCAAGGCTTCATAGGTGACGACTTCAATTCGTACAATCTGCACAGATTTCTTGAAACAGAGAATTTAACCCATTTGTACAGATCTTATGCAAAACGATATTTATTATACAATTTATTTATATAAGAGAACACAGTAATACCATAGTTGAAGGTATGATTGTGGTACAATCACACTCCCCAACTTAGGTTTTGCTAGTCTCTTAGCAAAAAGCTAAACTCTTTAAAACTAGAATTTTGAAAAGCCACTTTCGCAGGGAATCGCGATTGCATTTAGCATATGCAACAAGCCTTTTAAACCACTAAGTTACCCTTAGTGGACGAGTGTAGTCTCGTGAGGGTTTGCAGAAATGATACCCACAAACATGAATAAATAAAAGAATTATTTGAGAAAGAATTTAAAAATATACTATGTACATAGTAAGAGTTCCATCTACAGATATATCGATATTCATAATGGAAAATTTTAAAATACAAGAAATGTTGTCTTTAACAGGTAATTAGCAAGTGTTCAATGTGTAGTGAGGATGAACTTAATAAAATCAAAATACTGCAATAAGAGTACGAGAATTAACCCTTAATAAGTTTCAACTTCAAATCCTCACTGTTGGTCACTCGCAAAAGATGTTCACTCTGAAAAGGTTAATAACCCAGAGTTCCCAAATGGAAATATACAAGTATAAAACTTATACATTAAGCTCTAATTAATGACCAATGAGAGATGAAATAACGAAATTATATATGCAAAGATGCAGTTCATACATAAATAAAACTTAAATAAACAAGTAATCACAAGATAATAGTGCGCAAAATTTTGAAATCAAAAAGGTCTTTATAGGCTTGTAATGTATTTGGTTGTGACAGAAAAAGTTTGAAGACTGCAAAATTAGGATGGTTGTAATATGTTTAAGGTCACTACCCTAACCATCCTAAATACCCTATCTAACCCTGACAAATACCCTATCTAACCCTGACAAATAACCATCCTACATTAATTATGGTATATGTTTAAGGTCTCCATCAGAGCAGACTGTCTGTCGAGCTGCGCGGATTGCCTATCGAGCTGCGCTGACTGTATCTGCTGAGTATGCATCATGGATCTCAGTCCCTCTAGGACCTGATGGAACACATCCTAAGAGCTGGCAGATGATGTATCGGGCATAGTAGGAGCAGCAGGAGCCGGAGCTGGAGCTGGAGTAGGAGCAGGCCCTGATGGACCGGCTGTCTCAGTACGTGGCCTCTTCGGCCGAGCTGCCATACTCCTGGCTATCGTAGTGGGGGTAATAGGACCCTCACCCCATCGTAGCGGCTCGTCAGATACAACACCCTCACCCAGGGCAAAAGCTGTGATCATCTGTGGGTACGGCATGTTGTTGCGCAGCTGTGTGGCAATGAAAGTACGGATCTCGCTGAAGATCAATAAGGCGATATCCATAGGGTGGTCGCTCAAAAACTCAAGCAGCAGCCTCACAGACTCCACAGGGATCTGAGAATCAGTACCCCTCGCTCGCAGGTTACAGTAGAGCAGCTTATTCATAGCTGCGTAAGATGGGTGCATGTTCCCGGTCATGAAGTGCAGTCCATCAAATAACTCCCGGTCCACACACACCATATTTGCACACTGACTCTCTGTCAGCTCTAAATAACTGCCCTCCACCTCTGTCATGAGTGGACGCTCGCACCCCAAATATGTAGCGATGTCGTCTGGAGTGAACTGAATAATGCGGCCTCCAACCTCGGCCCGGAGTGTCTGAGGCTGATCCTCTGCCATGTGTGCTGATGTATAGAACTGACGCACCACACTGGCCATATAACCGCCGCCCTTTCTCAGCCAGGTGCTGAGGTGTCTGTCCTGAAGGGTCTCCACAAGCAAGTCTTCATATCTGAAGGCTTTCGGGTCGACATATCTCTCGACGTTGAAGTTCCCGCCGATAGGATCACTGGCCACGGTCTCGCATCTCGACGGGTCAGTACTCTCTTCGACCCAGCCTCGGTCTCTGCGTAACTCTCGAACTTGCGAGGCATGCGCGGCTCGCCAGTCTCGTCTATCTCAGGGTGCTCAAAATACTCCTCCTCCACATACTGGGAACTAGACGGAGGTGCACTCACTGGTGGCTGTGCAGATGATTGCCCTCTAGATGAGGGTCTACGCATGGGGACTGCTGGTATGTCAGACTCAGAACTGTCTGAAGTATCTGGCTGTGTGCGCTGGGCTTTGCCCCTGCTAGTATCTGTGGACCTCCTCGGTCTCTGAACTGGCTGTATCGGCTCCTGAAAAGCCACGCCCTTCCTGCTGGTGGTCTTTTGGCGAACCATAGCTCTGTACCATTTTTTTTTATCACACATACACATGACAGCAGATAGGACCACAGTCAGTAGAACGAATAAATTGCAGAGATACTCATAATATATTTTTTTCAACAAGGATCAAACGAACAACACAGCAAGTTGTTACCCACACGATATTTTTATATCCCATCTCAATTTTCAGAACTGGCCTATCATCCAGGCTACATTTACTAACTCCTCCAATCACACATACAGTAGCATGCATGCCCATGCATAGCCTAACATCCAGGCTTTACCTCAACTCCACAACTCAATGCAGTGTAATAAGCATAATCAGGACTAGTATATTATCATAAATATCTAAACTCAACACCCAACATACTATTATCAACTTTTGCATGCAAATCCTACGTAAGTAACTCTTTATGCTATTTTGAACAAAATTAAACCTTTTAAGAAAAGTTCAAAATTTTTAGAAAAGGAATGGGCACTTACGAAGTGTCGGGACTGAAGAAGATGCCGGACTAAATACCCTCACTGGAGTGAGCAAGGTGATAAATGACGTCCAAACGCAGGGAAATAAAAACAAATTCTGATCTGTTAGAAATGCTCAGAATGCTGCGAGGATTGCAATGAAATCAAGTTCCAGTGAAATGGAAGCCTGAGATGGCCGGAAACTGAGGTGGAAGGTGGAGAGGTGCGGTGGCTATAGAGGTTTCAGGCGAAAAAGGGTGTGAAAAATGAAGAGTTTCGCGCGGGGAAAGGCCTTTTCAGGCTGCCGTTCGCGATCTCTATCGATAGCGATGGCTAGCTATCGATAGCCAACATGCTCTGTCCCGCGAATATGATTTTTATTTTTTTGAATTTGATGGTGACTATCGATAGCGCAATACCGCTATCGATAGATATGGTCAAAGGTTGACTTTTTCAAAAATTGGCTTCTTTTGTTCAAAAATTCACAATAACTGACACTTATACTAACAACATGTACAAGAGACACCTCGTTACCCATGGCTGCTAAGTTTATCGAAAAAAAATGGCAACTTTTAGGCTCAAAATAGGGTACTACGGGGGTCCTAGACTCTAGAACAAATAAATATGGCACAATAACTCGAAGAAAAATGGCCTTGAATCATTTTTCAAAAATTTGCACAATATTCTCAACTGATTAACAAGGTATTTGCATTCTAACATACGCATAAATTAACATTTATGCAAGATATAACAGGAAAGCAATAACCAATGACTAAACTGAAATGATGAATATTTGAGTCCCAAAAATGATCGAATGGTTCAAAATTTGCTTTATTTGTCACAAGTCTCTACTTTATAACAGGTTTTTTTTTTTTTTTTTTTTTCAAATATTCAAATTGTCAAGTATGAAGATTAAACCAAGTTCGTGCATGTGTAAGATTGAATACAAGCTAATTACAGTAAAGTTACAATTAATGTATCTAAAATAGACAACTAGATATGATATAAATGAAAGAATAAACTCACAGTTTACCACATATTTATTTATCAAAATCTATCCAAATAATCACTATACAAATCAATGGTATACATGTACACAAGAATGATAAATAATAATTTATTATGTATATAACAAATTAAATGAATAAATAACTACATTAATCATAGAAAAGAGAATATACAAACCCTCCCCAACTAGAAGTAGACATTGTTCTCAATGTTGCAAGGAAGTCACGACCAGAAGCGTGTGTAAGAACAAGGGGAAAGGGTGGGGGGGACTAAGTTTAACGTCTTCAGCCAGACGTGAAATTCCACATTTAGTCAAATTGGTAGGTTAGGTCTTCCAAACGGACAGACTCAATTACCAAACCATCCCTAATACCCTCACTATCGGTTATACCCTCAATAAACGGCTTAAGCCTTTGTCCATTCACAGAGAAGGACAAACCAGTTCGAGGATTTCGAATTTCAACAGCACCGTGAGGAGTAACTCTAGTCACTACAAAGGGTCCATCCCAGCGAGATCTAAGCTTACCAGGAAATAGCCTCAATTTGGAGTTAAACAGCCACACCTTCTGATTTGGTTCAAATGATTTTCTATTAATGTGTCTGTCATGAAACTCTTTCATTTTGGCTTTAGAGATTTTAGAACTCTCATAAGCCTCATTCCTAATCTCTTCGAGCTCATTTAATTGAAGCTTGCGGTGAGAACCCGCTTCCTTCATTTCAAATTAAATTTTCTAATGGCCCAAAGCGCTTTCTGTTCTAGCTCGACAAGGAGGTGACACGGTTTGCCATAGACTAAACGGTATGGAGACATATTAATAGGGGTTTTAAATGCAGTCCTATAGGCCCACAATGCATCAGTTAAGCGCAATGACCAATCCTTACGATCAGGCCTAACAGTTTTTTCTAGGATATGCTTAATTTCCCTATTTGAAACCTCCACTTGCCCGCTAGTCTTTGGATGATAAGGGGTTGCAACTTTGTGAGTGATAGAATATTTAGCTACGAGAGTTGCAAAGGGTCGATTATTAAAGTGTGACCCTCCATCACTGATGATGGCCCTTGGAAACCCAAACCTAGAGAAAATGTTCTCTTGGAGGAATTTCAACACCACCTTGTGGTCATTGGTCCTAGTGGCTACTGCTTCTACCCATTTAGACACGTAATCTACAGCCACAAGGATGTATTCAAACCCATGCGAAATAGGAAAAGGTCCCATGAAGTCGATGCCCCAAACATCGAAAATTTTGACGATTAAAATAGGGTTAAGAGGCATCATATCTCTTCTAGACATAGAACCCATTCTCTGACAATTCTGGCAGGACTTACAGTAGTCCAATGCATCTTTAAATAAAGTGGGCCAGTAGAACCCACACTGCAAGACTTTAGCGGCAGTCTTTTTCCCGCTAAAGTGTCCTCCACATGCTAAAGTGTGGCAGAACTTCAAAACGTCTTGCATCTCACCTTCCGGAATACACCTACGTATAACCTGGTCAGCACAGTACTTAAATAGGAGAGGATCTTCCCAATAATAAAATTTTATCTGAGAAAAGAACCGATCATTTTCCTGTTTCGACCAAAGAGATGGTATAAGGCCTGTGGCATGATAATTCACTATATGAACGTACCAGGGTAAAGTAGAATGAGTGACGGCAAAAAGCTGCTCATCAGGGAAAGAATCCCTAATAGGCGTGGGGTCACTCTCTTCTTCTACTACAATCCTAGAGAGGTGGTCAGCAACGACATTCTCAGATCCCTTTTTATCCCTGATCTCAAAGTCAAATTCTTGTAATAAGAGAATCCACCTAATCAGTTTAGGCTTCGTCTCTTTTTTAGAAAACAGGTACCGCAAGGCGGCATGATCTGAGTACACAATGGTCTTTTATCCCCATAGATAGGATCAGAATTTATCTAGCGCAAAAACTACTGCAAGCATTTCTTTCTCAGTCGTAGTGTAAATTAACTAAGCTTCATTCAAGGTTTTGCTTGCATAGTATATAACAAATGGGGCCTTATCTACCCTCTGACCCAACACTGCCCCCACAGCATAATCGGAGGCATCAAACATTAACTCGAAAGGAAGTGACCAATCGGGAGCTCGCATGATAGGTGCCGAGATCAACATTAAACGCAACTTATTGAAGGACTCTAGACAGGCTTTATCAAAGTCAAACTCTACATCTTTAGCAAGCAGATTACACATTGGTTTTGCTATTTTGCTAAAGTCTTTAATGAACAAGATTAGTCTCACAACATCTCTTAAGTACTTTTGAGAGATTAGACAAGCATTCATCAAAAGAAGGACAGAACACAGAAAAATCATCCATAAACACTTCCAAATATTCTCCTATCATGTCAGAAAAGATAGAAGTCATACATCTTTGGAACGTGCTCGGGGCATTACATAGGCCAAAAGACATACGCCTAAATGCAAATGTCCCGAATGGACAGGTAAATGTTGTTTTCTCCTGATCCTCGAGGTAAACCGCTATTTGGTTATACCCTGAATAGCCATCTAAGAAGCAATAGAAACTCTGCCCAGATAACCTTTCTAAAATTTGGTCAATATAAGGCAGTGGGAAGTGGTCTTTCCTAGTCTTGGAATTTAACTTTCTATAGTCTATACAGACTCTCCAACCAGTGGTAGCTCTTGTAGGGACTAGAATACCCTCCTCATTTGCTATCATTGTAATCCCAGACTTCTTAGGAACCAATTGAGTAGGGGAAACCCACTCACTATCAGAAATTGGGTAAATGATCCCCACATCTAACAACTTTAAAACTTCCTTTTTAACTACGTCTTTCATATTCGAGTTTAACTTACGTTGGGCATCTTTAGAAGGATTAGCACCTTCCTCAAGATGGATACGGTGCTGGCAGATTGACGGGTCAATACCCTTAAAATCAGCGACCGACCATCCTATGGCTACTCTGTGCTCTTTCAAAATAGATAACAGCTTACCTTCCTGTTCTAGATTCAATGAAGATGATATTATGACAGGCAAGGTGTCACTACTACCCAAAAAGGCATACTTGAGATTATCCGGCAGAGGCTTTAACTCAAGTTGTGGTGGAGACTCAAAAGACGTAGGGGAAGGGACACTGGCAATAGACGGAAGTGGCTCAACCCTAGGTCTCCAAGGCAAATTTTCTACAGAGGAGGTAGAATCTAAGACAAAATTCACCTCCATGAATGAATGCTCCAGGTCATGGTCCTCGAACCCAAAGTAATTAAGACAAGTTTCTAACGGGTCCTTGGACAGAAGATAAGGTGTAGCTTCCTCTACCACTTTTTCAATGATATCTACAAAAGAACAATCCTCAAAGTTATGAGGTTGATTAGCTGCACTATAAACTTGCAGCCTGGTTTTCATGTTTCCAAAAGACACCTTCATTATGCCAGTCCTACAATGAAGGACTGCATTAGCAGTTGCCAGAAGAGGTCGTCATATTATCACCGGGATTTGAGGCCTATCAATATCTACGGGCTCCATATCCAAGACAATAAAATCTGCAGGAAAGACAAAAGAATCTATCTTTACTAAAACATCCTGCAGTATTCCTCTAGGTACCTTAGTGGACCTATCTGCAAATTGGAGGATCGTAGGTGTGGTTTGGAGTGCCCCAAGCTCCATTTTGGCCTAAATTAAATACGGAAGAATATTCACACTTGCGCCAAAATCAACTAACACTCTATCAATGAAATGACTTCCTAAGAAGCAAGGTATAGTTGGCGTTCCAGGGTCTTTTCTCTTTATTGGAGCTTGGAATTGACACACAGCACTTGCTATGTCAACTGGAGCTATGGTTTTAGACAAATGAACGCGCTCCTTGCGTTGCTGTGTGCACATTTCCTTCAAAAATTTAGCATATGAAGGAATTTGTTTAATGGCATCTAGTAGAGGTAAATTAATATGAACACTTTTAAACACCTCTAACATATCTGACATGCTAGCCCCTTTCTTCGCTCTCCTCTCAGGCGCAATCAGCGCAGATGGGAATGGGGCTTTTGGCACATAAGATGCCAATGGATCGTCTAACGCTGCGGGAAAGTTATCCCTCGAAGCTTCAGACTCTATCTCAATTGCAGGTTCTTTCTCTTTTTCTCACTCTTTTTCTCTCTCTTTCTCCCCAACTCTATTGTCTACCACTTTCCCACTTCGCAAGACTGTAACAGCCTTAACATCCTCGTTACATGGTGGGTTATGAGAATTAGAACTCTCAGCTACAAAAGCTCCATTCGGATTGGCAACAGCCTGACTCGGGAATTTCCCTTCCTCTCTACGACTAAATGAAGCCGCTAGTTGACCCATTTGGGTTTCTAACTTGGAAATAGATTGGGAATGGGAATGCGTGAGTTGTGCCGAAGCCTCTAGGCTTTTCAGGGTAGCTAGGACTTGTTCCTCAAAACCAAGCGTTCTTTGAGGTTGTGGTGGTGGTTGAGTCACAGCTTGACTCTGATACTGGGGTAAAGGTGCTTGAGGAGCACCATAACTTGGGTACTGAGGTTGCATCAATGGTGGTCTATAGGGTTGAACAACAGCAGGATTACTGCTATATGTGGGTCTCGCAGGCTGACTAGGATTGGATCCTCTAGGCTGGCTAGACCACTGGAAATTTGGATGAGTCTTCCACCCAGGATTGTAAGTATTGGAATAAGGGTCATTCCTAGGTGGTGCATATCCTTGAGCAGCATTAACCTGTTCTTGGACAAACTCTGGGTACTGGCCTGCCATAGGACAATATGGGGTCTCGTGAGCTGGGTCAGTGCAAATATTGCACACCAAGTTGACAGGTTTCACATGGGCTTTTGAAGATTGCCTTTGTGCCGCTATTAATTGGTCAAGTTTCTGAGACAGAGCCTCAACTTGTTTGTTTGCCAAAACTTGGGAATCCACATCATAAATACTGCCCTTTTTGGGAGGCGTTTTCTTAACTAACGCATCATCACGGTTACCTAAAGACATTGAGGCCATGTGGAAAGAATCCTCACTCAATGCTTCAAATAACGCCCACATCTCATCCTCACCTTTACTTAAAATAGCTCCCCCACATGCAGATTTCACAGTCTGCGTGTCACCCTTAGTTAAACCTCTAACAAAAAACTCTATGATTTGCCACTTAGGTACATCATGGTGGGGGCATAATCTAAGAAGCTCTTTCATTCTCTCCCAGGCTTCATGAAAAGATTCCTGTTCATGTTGGACGAAGTTTGTTATACCTCGTCGCATTTGGTGAGTTTTACCAACAGAGTAAAATCTAGACAGGAATAATTTCTGAAGCTGTTCCCAAGTAGTGATAGGGACAGGGGTTTGGAGAGTACAAAGCCAGTGTTTGGCCTTATCTTTTAAGGAAAACGAGAATAGAAACAATTTCAAGGATTCTGGATGGAAACCCTGAATTCTAATAGTCGAACAGATCCCTAGAAATTCCTGCAAATGGTCGTATGGGTTCTCTCTATCTTACCCATAAAACGTAGGAAGCATCTGAATGGTAGCATGCTTAATCTCATAGATGAGATTCTCGATGTGCGGAATTTGGATACAGGAGGGTGGATTAAAACTATTGGGCATTAAATGATCCCTAAGAGTTTTAAGACCTTGAGGTGCTTGAATATTATCTGCAGGTAACATGACAGTGTGTGCAGATGATTCAGCCATATCTAAATGATGCAAAGGTACTGACTCACTGGATTGGCTTTGAGAGGCTTTAGCAGCTCTCAGAGTTCTTTCTAATTCAGAGTCTAAAGGAATTACGTTAAAGGACAACGACCTTCTACCCCGCATGCAATGAGGTCTCCACAGATAATCAAGGAATTTAATAAGCAAATAGTGAGTAGTTAATCTTTCGCTTTTAATTTGTTATTTTAAGCGCGCGGGAGTGAAGCTCCCAATTCCTGATTTCAGTCACCTGTACTTAGAGGAAATAAAATTAAATAATAAATAATAATTATAATATATAGATATTAACAGTATAAAAGAATATATATTAAGTAATATTAACAGTATTAATATTTACGACTTAAATTAAATCCAAATATTCTTTTTAAATAAACCGTAAGATTCCCCGGCAACGGCGCCAAAATTTTGATCGACTCAGAGAACAAGGGAGATTATTCCCTGTTAGTGATCAAGATTAATATATTTATAAAACCGCGTGATTGTTAATCTCAATTCAATTACGACTAGTGAGCACGGGTGTCGAACCACTGGGAAATGCAGTTCAGAATTAATCCAAGTGAAAGAATATTGTCAATTTAAATGGTGGTAAAAGGTGCTCCGATTGGGTCGAAGCGAAAATGCAGTATTTTAATAAAACAGGTTAAAAACGTGATTAATTTAGTGGAATGAGCGGAACTTGGGTGAGAAACCCATTGAATATCAATTATACAATTTATATTATAAAATCCTCAATATAGTAATTATGTATGGTGGTTCTTCCAACTACAAGAAGGAAGTCCCAAAAAGATTATGAATACAGGACCAGCAGGTTTATCCTTGAAAAGAATGGAATATCGCTATCCACCTTAAATGGGGATAAAGCATGCTGGTTTGTATTCATACCAATAAGTACCATTGCATAATTATATAATTGCAATCACAGATGTACAATTATATGATATTA
>JAESVK010066550.1:0-14277 GCA_017140935.1 Hamamelis virginiana
AAAAAAAAAAATTCAAACCATTCTTTTGCAAAAAACTCTTCTTTTACCCTATATTCTTGCCAAAAAAATTTTTTCAAACCATACGTTTGCAAAATGCTCTTCTTTTCCCTCTATTCCAACAGTTTGACTGTCAGCAAATTGCCAGTTTGCCTTGACGGGGTCGCTTCCAACTGCTTCGCTATGATTTGACATCCAAACGGAAGTTCGGGTTGCTGACGTGCTGGTGAGACTGAAATATTTTATAAAGTTAGGAAAATTCCATTTAACTTTTCTATTTAATTTTCCTTTTATTCCTCAATTCCGTGTATATATGTCTAACCTTGAATAATTATTTTGAAAAATTAATCGTTGGATTAGATATTCCGCTTATATAAATCACATATGCAAAAAATCATATTAATCCAACGGTCGGTTTTTCACAGTTTTTTAAAAAATTATAAAACATAATGAAAAACTATTCATGTATTTTTTTTTTTACCTTTTTTTCTTTTTTAAAAAACCGGTAATTAAATTAATATGATTTTTTGCATGCATTATTTGTATTAGTAGAACATCATTGAGCCGTTATTTTTTCAAAATGCTTGTTCTAAGTTGATCAGAGATACTATATCCCAGAGGAAGAAAAAAGAAGTTAAATAGAATTATTCACAAAGTTAGTACATATTATTGTATTCTCATTTTGCCCTTGAAGGATTGATCTTAAGTTGACCTTGATTGATAATACTGCAATATAACTTACCTAGCTCCAAAATGATCACCACCACAACACTACTGATGAATTCCACCAGTCATGAAAATCGCCACCATTAATCATGCGTACATGATCATCGCATTTGATCACGAGTGCATGATCAATTTTTGCATTGTGATTGAATTTTCATCCATTCACATGTCACAGAGGTGATCATCGCTGTAACTTGGCTTGCTCATATATACATACATATATATATATATATATATATATATATATATATATATAGAGTGCGGATATCCTGAGGGACGTCGCTCATGAGCGACTCCGTCAATCCCGAAATCAGGTTGGAGAAACGGCTCAGATTAAAAGAAACGTCTGAAGTTGCGGGCGCTATGTCAGTTACGTGATAAATGTAAATAGGTTAGTTTGGGAATTAATTTCCTCAAAGTAACACAACCTCATCCTCCCGTGCCTTTACCCACATGAGACGGTACTCTCACGGCATTATCGATAATTATCGATAATTGACTCTCCTCACTTCCCATCATTACCGATATTATCGATAGCAATGCCACGTTATCGATTATTGCCAACGTTACTCTCCTCGACTGTAAGGAAATTTGGGTTCCATTCATCGTTAATAGTTTTTATTATTTCACACTATAATTCCAAATAATAATTATTAAAATGTTTGATTTGAAATTATTGAGTTAAATAATCAAAATTAATACATAATATGACGTTTAACTAATTTATAGTTGAGGAATTAAATATAATTTAAAGTAAAACCATTAAATTATTATTTTTTATACATCATTTACTAATTTTAAATTAAAACCCGTCATATGCATGCTATTATCGATAATGGAATGAGAAATATGAAAAGTGAGGAAATAAAAATTTGCCAAAAATTATAATATTTGCAGATTCACTTATTATCCATATGCATTACTCGTCATATTGAAAGCATTAATCACTTATATATGATAATTTGAATTTACCATATTTCATAATATTCAATTTTCAAGCCAACGCCTCCCCAAAACTGTGATATTGATAAAAGGTGGTGATTTTCAATGCTATTATCGATATTTCTATTTATTATTATCGATAATAATAATTGGCGTTAGTATTGCATGCAATTATCGATAATTGAAAATCCAATTATCGACAATACTCTTGTGTGGGTTATTCAAATCATCCCACTATCGAATTATCCAAATATTTTATATCCAATTAATTATGGTTAATGCTACCCTCTCGATGAAAAAATTTCACTTATAAACAATAGACCATGAGTCCATATTATGTTTTATGGGATATAAAATTAGAAATAGGATATTATTAAAGAGTTAGAGAGATAAATATATTACAATTGTTTCATATCTAATAAGCTCATCTAAACTAAATTGAAATCAAATCTTGCTCTCAATTTTATATTTATTGTTAACCACTAATAATCTACCTAAACAAATATAGATATATATGTTTGTATTGATATTTAAATATTATTATTATATTATATTACCTATTTAGTTTTAGTAATTCTTTCTTATTTGGTTAAGATTTTACTCTTACTTATGTAATTAAAAAAATTTACATAAATATTACAATTGTTTCTACCACGATTCAAATTATATAAAATCAACCCTACCTAAATATATACAAATATGAAGGAAAAAATAATAAAATATCCATTACACATATAATATAAAAAAATAATATTAATAAAATTTTATTATATATTTCTGTATTTGACTTAATCAATTGTATGTTTTACAATTAGGAGCATAAAAATAATTTAAAAGGTGATATTAAATGTTTTATTTACATAATGTAATAACAAAAAACCAAGAAAATTAACACCAAATTATTTAAAAATTGATAATCCTTAGAATATTATAATTTAAATTCACATATTATTGGGTCTTGGAATATAGTGAATATGGGTATGAAAATCATAATGAATGAGTTAAAATAAAATAAGTCATTCAATTTTTAGTAGATAGTTTTAAAATTATAATGCACACATTTTTAAATATATATATATATATATAAAAAGAAATATTTATTCTTTTGGATAATATTGTTTCTGAATTGGATGGGGGCTTTATGTACTATTTTTGGGGAATTATGTGTATGATTGAGGAGTATATATAAAAATGGAAATTATTTTATATTCCGGTGTTCTAGTAGGGCTATTATAGTAAAAAAAATTATTCAAACATGAAATAAACAAACAGTTTATTAGGACATTAAAAAGTGATTAAAGTTGAAACCAGTTTGATGGTCTTGTGGATTGATTTCACTTTTCAAATACCCACAGTGTTCGCATAAAAATAAATCACGTGTACACAGTAGCCTATGTAACATGGAAGGTACTTGTCCTGCATTCATACCCGTGAAGAGAACAAGGTCATTATATTCCACCCTAGAATAGTGCAGAGATGACAAAAAATTTTGTCATATACAATGACATACAACTTGATTTGTAATATAGTGAAGTACATTATACTTTTTGGGATTTGATATATCGATATGAGATAGATGTGATTTAAATCTCTGAAAGTAGCAGTGGTAGCAACATGTGAAGTTGCTAGTAATAATTAGTAGATAGGTAAAGAGTTGAGGGCATAAATGAATGAGTTACCTTTTTCTTCATGGGTATATATTGACACACATAGGGAGTGAATTTTTACAAATCACTTAATGCATTACCGAAGCCAAGGTTCAAACTTGCAAGTGAGTAGTATGTTCTTGTTTGGTCTTTATATTTAAAATTATAATTTTTACAAAAATGTTATCAAATTTGCTATTAAATGGTTAACCATGCATTGATGTATTTCTTGCAAGTGAGTTGTATGTTATTGTTTGGTATTAATATTTAATATTAAATATTATTAAAAAATGCTTTCAAATTTGATATAAAATGGTTAAAGATTCATTTATGCATTTATGTATTTCGTCAAATTTTCTATATTACTTGCTATCATGACATTTCAGATAGTTGATTCAGTGTGAGAATTAAAATAAAACAGTAAATATTAAAATACGTTGCTTAAAATTCTGGAGTAAGCATCGTATATTGAAGAATGAAGAGATAGATATCTGCATATCGGTTAATATTTTTTTTTTACCTTATTAAAAAGTGAATATACTTAATCTTCATATTAACTAAATGTATACATGCTATTTGAGTAGCGTAATCGATGGTTGGTATCATTTGCCGGTGTGGACGGGGCCCTTGTGTGAGAAGCACGTCAAACACAACAAAAAATCCTGGACGTGAATTCTACCGATGTCCTTTTTGGGTATTAAATAAACAAATTTTTATTTATCATTTTTCCATTCTTTGAATTATAAGGTTGTGTGGCTACGATATTAACTATATACTTATTCAGTTTAACCAGACGGATCATTCAACCCCAATCTCGTGCGAGTACTTCTTGTGGGTAGACGAATTGCAACTGTGTCCATGTGGAAGTGGCCAATGCAATGTATTAACGGCTAGACGAGGTACTAACATCGGTCGTCGTTTTTGGATATGTCCTCAAGCGAATGTAAGTTACTAAATTACACCATACATATATAATTTATCGGTTATATCTATAATACTATTTAAAATGACTTTAATTTTCAGAATAATGAACGCTCCAACGGTTGTGGGTTCATCAAATGGCTTCCAATTCAGTTGGCACATTCATCAAGTAGCGAAGGAGAGCATAGATCTGATTCAACTGTAGCTTCTTCTAGTTCATCTACCACGTTGGATGACGTGCATAGTAGAATAGAGATGGAGCGTTATGCGTCGGAAAGAGTTGTCAATTTCTGTGACTCTCTTCTAACTAGTATGAAAAATTTAAATTTACATAATAGAGATGCGAAGGAATGATGTTAGGCTTAAACATTGGAAAAAATGTCTCTATTTGCGACTCTGACAAAGTTTATAAATGTTCGCTCTTATTTTCAATAACTTATTATTTACCTTGTACATGACATAAGCAAATTGTGTTTGTGTTAGTTAAATTTTTAAAAAATTTCAATAAATGAAACATAATTAAAACAATCATTCCTTACTAACTTAAGGAATTTGTCAAGTAAGCTCCAAAGCATTATATAAATTGGCCTCCAAATTCTTGCAAATGCCACCGAAGACCTCATACCTACTATTATTATCAAAGATATTAAGTATAAATTTCATATGTTCTCTAATATATTTGCTGATTTCATCCATTTTACTTCATAATCTCAATTTTCAAAATTTGTCAATTTGTAATTTTGCTTTATGGATAAAATCAGCTTTCCACTCACTTTTATGAAAGATATAAAATCCACTATTAATGATAATTCTAATTTGGCCTTATAAGTTATTATTTGGCTAATGGTTTCAATGAGCACTCCTGCGTATCGATATTAAGGACTCCGCCAATACCGTATGAGTTGTGAATTTTGGGTGTGATTCTAATTTACACATTCTCATTGCAGTTTTTTTGGTAGCGACAGAAATGTATATTATGTTATATATTGGGAAATAATTTTATACCAATTTTCCCACAAAACTTTTTCCTCTCTCATCGCCATAAGTGTTTATGAAGGTTTTTGGCACCGTCTCTCTCAACGAGTGTTACTATTATCACTAATTTGGTTTCCAAATATCGATAATAGGAAGAATAAATATTGATAACGAAAAGAATTCATATGCAGTAAACTCAATATCATGCATTCAAATAACAAATATAACACATGTCTGACTCTTTAAAATCTATTCTAATATTAATTCATATATCATGCATTCAAATAACAAATATAACACATGTCTGTATCTTTAAAATCTAATCTAATATTAATTCATTTATAATCTATTGTAATATTAATTCATTAAGTACACACTCACACATTAGTCCAATTAGATTGACCTGCCAAATTAACACCACCAGTTCACGTCTCAATTTAAAGTAATAACTCCTAAGGTTGCTTGCTCATTTAGAAGTTTCCATCAAAGTCCAAGCCTGTACAATTCTCATCTGCAAAATAATATAATTTAAAATATACATGTGAACATTATGGATTTATTTTTAATCGTTCCGATTATAAATAACTTAACAAATTTATTAGTAATTAGGGGTGGAGCTTACCACCAAGTGGGGTGAAGTTCGATTCTTCAGAATCTGTTGAAAGAGTATTCTGTTCGTTCCTTAATGAACTAAGCACAAGAACAAAAAGTTGTCAGTCAATAATATGAATATATTTTCACCTTGATCCAAATAATTATTTATTTATATGTACTGTACAGTAGAGATAAAATAGCATGAAATTTAAAAACTATTATTTTCCACATGTACTAACCGACTGGGCATATTTGGACAGTTTCTTTTGTCATGCGTGACGCCTCTTTGGCCACACGCATTGCATTTTCTGCCATTCGGTATTCGCTTTTCTTTACCAGCTTTCAATCTTCTCCCTGAACCTTTGGCCTTCGCTTTCATTGGGTCTAGTATTGTATTACTATCTTTGCTTAGCATATTTTTGTCTCCAAAATTATTTGCACTGAATCCTCTTGCTTTATTCTGATCATGAATAGTTATACTCATATTATCAAATGCATTACACACAAACTCCGTCCCCTCAATTGATAGCGAAGCTGCATCGATCAATTTACTCGACTTTTGGGCTAACTTATTATGCCTCGTAAGCAAAGCTTTGTCAAAAACATCTGTCACTTCAACCCCAAGATCGTCCATTACACGTCCTGCTTTAGCTTCTTTAGTCAAACGATGCACAATGTACCGGTTTGGGATAAGTGCAACTTGAAAGCTTCGGAGATATAGAATGATGTGGCTGCATGGAATCCCTCTAAACTCAAATTTCTTACAGCTGCATGATACATGATCTTCCGCTTTGTCATTGACTATATATCGAACCTTTGCACTTTCATTAAGGGCATCATAAACTTTATACACATGATTGATGTGTAGTGGACCTTCCGCATCACGCATGATCAACGATTCACTTTCGATAAGTTCAGCCTGAAATGCAAGAAAATTTGATTTGGTATATATACCTGCCATTTGTCTTTCGCATGGAAACCGCGTTTTTAGCCTTGGACTTTCATTGATGTCGATGTGGTCAGCCAGTAACTCTTTATGTCTCTGATGTCCCATTGCACGGTTATACCGTGTAATGAACTCCATCAACGAGTGGTTTTTTGAAATACACCTTTTGAAGAATGCATGTGCACTTTCAGCTCTCTGACTGCTAGACATTCCAGCTGAAAATATGCTTTTCACATATGCGGGCACCCAACTATTGCGAATCGCGTATAGCGACAAAAGCCAATCATGGTCTACCAAACCACTTGATGCAAGAGCATTATGCCAACTCTCCTCAAATTCATGTGGGGTGTCAGACCCCCAAATACTGTTTTCAAAAATTTTCCAATATTGGATGTGAGCTGCGACCCCGATCTTATCAGAAAATTTTGACGTAATATGCCAGATACATAGACGATGGAATGTCTGTGGCATCGAAATACGTATGGCCTTCGAAATCGCGAGGTCTTGATCGGTTATTATAACTTTCGGTGCGGCACTGGGCATTGCAGACAACCATGTCGTAAAAAGCCATATGAATGATTCAACTGTCTCATCACTAAGAAATGCTGAACCAAATACAATTGATTGTCCATGATGATTTACGCCAATAAAAGGAGCAAATATCATACTATATTTATTAGTGTTATATGTCGTGTCAAAAACAACTACGTCGCCAAAATTTGCATACGAACGCCTTGCTTCTCCGTCTGCCCAGAAACATCGACGCAACCTGTTGTCATTGTCAGTGTCGATCGCAAAGCGAAATGCAGGATTTTTTTCAAGCTCTCCCAAAAAAAATTCATTAACTGTATCAGCATCATGACCTTTCATCTCTTCTCTCACATCCTGACTATGGTTTAGCATATCCCGCGCTGTGCACCCCATATTTTGTACTCCGCCAGCTTCAATTTCCATTATTGAAAATCTTTGACTTGGTGGGACATTCGCAAGTGAAAGCAAACTTGACAAATTTTTCTTTGCATCTGTTACTTTTCTGTGGGATCGTAGGAACTGCACTTTCTTAGGGGTTACAAGTTCATGATTGTGTTCTTTTGTAAACATACTAACTGACCAAACATCACGTCCGTGTGATTTAACTACTGTCATCTTAGCTTTGCAGCCGACTCTTGTACCACCCCTGTTTCGTTGAGTGCTTGAACTTCCACTCGCATGGCTTTCATAACTATCTGTTCCGTAAACTTGTTGGTGGTATGTGTTATCTGTTTCACCTTGCTTTGAGCAAACAAAAGCCTTCCATATTATTTCATTCGTCTCTTTCCGCTTTTTACTAGATGACATCCTTGCACTAAACCCTGCACTATTAGCATACTTATTGTAGAAATCATACGCGTCTTCAATATTCAAAAACTCTTGCCCCACTTTAGGTTCGATTGAATCTTCAGCCATCATGCGCTCTAGCTACGTCTCTTTATAGTTATATCCTGTTTTCATAACCATTTTCAAAACATTATTTATATTGGGTTTCCATACATGGACAGGTTGAAATTGAAAATTTCCTTAAGTTAGTATGAAATTAGCATATCAGATATATTATCGATACTAGCACATTAAAACAATGTTGCAATATTTCATACCCGATTCGTTCTTAACTGCTGATTTGCTCCTCTGTTACGAGATTACGAAGTATCTTACTTGTTTGATAGCATCCAAGTTAGTGCACGCAATCCCAAATGTAATAGCCTTACGAGTTCTGTATTGCCACAATGTCTTGTCTTCATCTATAATATGCACGTCGCTCCATTGTGTTCATGGCCTTTACCGCACTAACGGAAAAGTCGACTCTAAGTTACAATTGATGAAGTAGAAAGTCTTCGAGAAGTCTACTTTGAATGACTATATTAGTGTCAGACCAACACATACTCTAAAAGTGAATTTATTAATTATTAATGTGCACTTGACGACCACCACATACTATTATGTTGACTTATTTCTTTTACCACCTCAGCTCATGCCTTAAATTGAATATCAAATGTCTCAGTCTCTTTCCATTTTAAAACAATGTGAATAAATTATAGCTCGATTTGCATTCAATAACCAAATCTACTCATACCGGCTATTGTGATGTATGTCCCTGTCTCTTTATTGAACGTCCTATTAACACCACGTTCTTGTGCCATTGAGTTATATGCATTAAAGAATTTATATCTTTAACCAAATCTACACGTACACTCATAATTTTAATAACACATTTATGCTCTCATATATTATTGTGCTTTTTAGAACTCATCTGTTTCATTTTGGAAGGTTTTTTTGGTCAACAAATTTATTGTGATTTTGCTTCCCTTCACCTCAACTTAAATTTCCACCAACATTCTCCATAGGAAATATGCGACACAATAAAGAGCTACCGTCATGTTTGAAATATGTCTCTGTCTCTTTAAAGAAAGGCATTTTAACATCACCTACTTTTAAATTTTCAATATGCAGTGAAGATATTCTACTTTATATCCAAATCTACACCGATATTCAAGTTGGATCATCTACAGTCTCAAAGATGTCAGTGTCTCTTGATTTATATCCAAATCTACACCGACACTCAAGTTGGATCATCTACAATCTCAAAGATGTCACTGTCTCTTTATCGATATCCATATCTACGCCGACACTCAAGTGGTCTCCATTGCAGTATCAAAGATGTGACTGTCTCTTTATCGATATTAAGTCTCAGTATCTATATGTAGTCTAACACAATTTGTACTCCTACTGTCATGTTGGAAATAAGTTACTGTCTCTTTATTTAAAGGCATTTTAACATCACGTACTTTTAAATCTTCAATATGCAGTCAAGATATTATACTTTATATCCCAAATCTACACCAAGATATTCTACTTTATATCCCAAATCTACACCGACACTCAACTTGGATCATCTACAGTCTCAAAAATTTATTGAAGTATTTGACAACTCATCTCACACATTTCACAATTGATGAGCGATATGAAGTCTCCCACCTAATCAGCCCTAGCTAATTTATGCGGTAAATTGTTCTTTATCATTATTGAAATAACTATTATAGCCACCGCATTTGTCATTGTGAAAAACCAAAGAACTACATTGTCCTTTAACCAAATATACACCTAAAGTCATTATACATGGTCAAAAGTCAAAGTTGTTATTCTAATTTATTAGACCTCATCTCAGACCTTTGTCAAGACATGTGGTTGTGTGTTTATTGAACCTAATAATAATACCACGTCCTTAGCATCTGTAGGAGAATATGCATTGAAGAAAATGTTAATAATATGCATTACAGATATTTTTTATTAAACTAAATCTACACCTACAGTCAATTTGCACTGGTCAAATGTTGAATATTACAAAATTCATTTAAGACATATTAATGCCCTTCTAACACTACAGTTAAAGCATTCAACTACCGGGAGGTTTGGCAAAAAATTGGCTATAAGTAGCAACTCATGTGGTTCTATTTCGTTGTGAAAGCTTACTGCTTCTACAAAAGACTTTTACACTGTTTTTTTGTTAAGTATAACTATGTCGGTTTCACCTAAGTCTTCCGAAGCTGGCTCAGCCAAAAGACAGAAAATTGAGCCAAATGATACAACGGTATATGTACATTAACATCCTCATTGCAACTCCAAAACTAAGTTGACAGTACATTCAGTTAGATGCATATTTGTATATTTGAATATTATTGAGACCTAGAATATGTTACTTTTATTGACAACAATATGTATAATAAAAGTAATATATAATTCCACATGTATTTTTAGCATATTTTGCACTGCATGCGTCATGCACGTAAATGGAGAAAAAACAGTGAGTGTTTTGAAAGTTGAAAACTGTTCGATTTAATCATTATTTTAACTATGTAGCTAATTTTTGTTGTAAATTTAGGAGGGAAAACTTCGCCAACTGCTTGAAGAGAAAGACAAACTTATCGAGGAGCTGGAGAATAAGCTAGATGCATCAGAATCATCGCTAGTGGAGTCAGTTATGGATAAGCATAGAGTTCAGGTGCAGTTGGAACGCGAAAAAAATGCCCGCTCTCTTCTATATAAAGAGGTTCATGAAGTTGTAGAGTCTTTGAGGGATATTTGCGGAACTGAATCCGATGTCGATTCGCAGAAAGATGATTCAGATGATGATAATGGCGGTGACATTGGCGATGCAGTCGCGCCGGACACTGATGAAGAAGACTTTAGCGAGGAAATTTGAAAATTGTCAAACTTCATGTTGGGTTAACTTATATATTGCTAATGTCATAATAGATGCAGTATATGTTAAATGATAAGGACATTACTAAGTTTTTTTTTTTTTTTTTTTTTTTAATTCACGTCCTTGTTAGTTTTGTTTTTTTGGGATAGTCACCAGGCGTGACATTTTGGTAGTGATAATTCTAAACTTTTTTGATGATGACTTTATGTATATTGTGCAAACCTGATATCATCATATGGAATATAAACTTAAGTTATTAGAAGCATGATTACTACAATAATGCATTATACCTATATATTGTAAAATAACATACTCGATTCTGTCTATATATGTTAATCATAACAACCTAATATTAAAATGAAAATGTTCTAACACACTCCAAAAAAGATACAAAAAAAAAAATTGTATAAATATATTTATATATATATATATATATATTTATAAATATTTACAGTATGATAGTTCATTTTGGTGGAATAGCAGGATCAACAATTCTATCGTCAACAGTAATGTCCTTATCTTTTCCTGAAGTACTAGCATCATCCTTATCTCGAACAACATTCGCAGCTTCATTTTCATTACTTTCTGTGGGAGGCGAAGGGTAACCGAACTCTGTCCAATATTCAGGGGGTATCGGGGGGAAAGGTGTAGCACGAAATTCTTTTGCCATTTCTGTCATTCTATCTTGCTGAATAAGTTGCATAGTCCACTGAAATTCTTGCCTGCGCAAAATACGTTTCATATGCCCATCCATAGTCTGCAAATCATTGTATACTCTTTGCTCAAAAATGTTAAATCTCTCTTCATGAGTATTCAACTGAGATTGAATGCCATGCAACATATCTATAATACTAGCTTCAGAAGGTGCTGTATGCGAATGCAAAGTCTGAAAGTCATTGTGAACAGATGTCTCAAATTTTTTCATTCTCTCCTCATGTGAATTTAACTGAGATTGGATGGCATGCAACATATCCATAACAGTAGGCTCACACGGTGCTGTCTGAGGTGCACTCGTAGACGATGTAGCATGGCTCTTCATTCCAAGTGTTGCATGTGGCGAACGAGCAACCTCATCCCTAGCCATAGGTCTCACAGATGAAGAAACTGGATTTATACCGCCCTCACCAAAAATGTATGACTCCGCAGATGTGACCCGCTGATCAATACAAAGCTGAGTAATCAACTGAGGGAACGGCATGAGACGATTCGACCTCTCACAAATAAATTGGACAATATCCTCAAAAATCAATGAAGCTACATCAAGAACAGCATCCCCCATAAACTGAATCAAAAGATCGACTTCAGCCTGTTTTGGTGCACCCTCGCAACCTCTGGCGTAAAGATTATAATGGATGAGTTTATTTATTGTGGCATACTCTGGATGCATGTATCCAATTGGGTACGTAGACCCATCATCTTTTGGAGGTGTGGGATTAGTAAAGATTATTGTCATTGTCTCGTGCCTTCCAAGACTTTTAAAATTTTTTCGAGAATCTTCGATTTCACTTGCAGAAGGTCGCTCAATATTCAAAAACTTAGCTATTAAATCAGGAGTTACCTTAACTGTCTTTTTTAAGCTCATTCGGGCGGTGATAATATCTGAAGTCGCATCCTTCATTGCAACTGAATAAAATTTACGCACAGTTCCCGACTTGAAACCTTTTCCTTTGCTCATCCATACACCCAATCCCCTCTTCGTTAGTACTTTAATAACTTGGCTGTCATGGTTAAAAGCAGTGGCCTTTATAAATCTCTCAGCTTTGAAGCCCTTACCATTTATAAACTCCTCCCAGGACTGTTTTGCCTTCTTAGGCGCATGACGATTGCGTGCAGCAATGGTTGGGCCTTCCTCGACTGGTTCAACCAGATCCTGTACTTGATGAGTCGGAACAGCTGATATATCACCTTCTTGATGCCCCAAAAGTGAATCAGAATCAGAATGATCATCTACGGGTTTCACTAATTTAACTTTCCCTTTCCCCTTATCTGTCAACTTGGCTTTTTTTTTTGGAGTTTGGCATGTAGGTACAGGAATGGGAATACCTTTCTCTGTGTCTCGAGCTTTTTTACGTTTCTGGGTACGCTTACCCTTCAGCTGTTCCTGGCTTGCCACAACCAAAGCCTTTTTCCTTTCTTTTTCAGCCGCTTTTTCTTTAGCTTGTTGTTGAGCTTTCTCTTTATCTTCTTTCGCCTGTCTTGCTTTCAAAGCAGCCAGTAAGTCTTCAGATTGCCTAATTCTAGCCATGCTGTCTTCAAATGTCGATAACACTGCTTCCAATTATCGATAACAGGATATTGAGTTTAATAAAAATATGATAATGGATAACAGGATATAACCATTACATGCTATTATCGATAACAGGCAAGGAAGTTTAACTATAAATGGTATTATCGATATTGGTTTTAACCACTACATGCTATTAGCGATAGCAGGTTGTAACCATTACATGCTATTAGCGAAAACAGGCAAGGAAGTTTAACATTAAATGCTATTATCGATAAAAGGATTTTACACTTAACAGGCAAGGAAGTTTAACATTAAATGCTATTATCGATAAAAGGATTTTACACTTATACATGCTAATATCGATAACAGGCAAGGGAAGTGTAACATGATATAAGTATTATCGATAACAGCTTTTAACCATTACATTCTATTATCGATAACAGGGCAATGAAGTTTAACTTTAAATGCTATTATCCATATCAGGTTTTAACCACTACATGCTATTAGCGATAACAGGTTGTAACCATTACATGCTATTATCGATAACAGGCAAGGAAGTTTAACTTGACATGCTATAATCGATAACAGGATTTTACACTTATACATGCTAATATCGATAACAGCCAAGGGAAGTTTAACATTAAATGCTATAATTTCCATTATAAGGTTTTAACCATTGCATGCTATTATCGATAACAGCCAAGCAAGTTTAACATTCTTGTAAAATATGATAAAATATGATAATGGATCTATTATAACATGATGAAATGTTTGGAAAAAAAATAAAAGTTGACATACTCACTTAAAAGGTCAAACACACGTAAAATTTGCCATGAAGAACATACACAAGTGTAGTGTGCTTCCTATCACTTACTATTGTTACATTTTGATATGAAGTACTATTATTATAAATATGTTCCTTTGAGGAACCTCATTTTCTGTATATGCTATTATCGATAACAGGCAAGGAACCATTACATGATATTATCGATAACAGGGACTTAAGTTTAACTTCCTTGGCTATTATCGGTATCAGGTTTTAACCACTAGATGCTATTAGCTATTA
>JAESVK010066550.1:14287-32949 GCA_017140935.1 Hamamelis virginiana
AAAAAAAAAAAAGTTGACATACTCACTTAAAAGGTCAAACACATAAAATTTGCCATGAAGAACATACACAAGTGTAGTGTGCTTCACTTACTATTGTTACATTTTGATATGAAGTACTATTATTATAAATATGTTCCTTTGAGGAACCTCATTTTCTGTATATGCTATTATCGATAACAGGCAAGGAACCATTACATGATATTATCGATAACAGGCAAGGAACCATTACATGATATTATCGATAACAGGGACTTAAGTTTAACTTTAAATGCTATTATCGGTATCAGGTTTTAACCACTAGATGCTATTAGCTATTAGCGATAACAGGTGCTAACCATTACATGCTATTATCGATAACAGGCAAGGAAGTTTAACATTAAACGCTATAATCGATAACAGGATTTTACACTTATACATGCTAATAGTTAAATGCTATTATCGGTATCAGGTTTTAACCACTAGATGCTATTAGCTATTAGCGATAACAGGTGCTAACCATTACATGCTATTATCGATAACAGGCAAGGAAGTTTAACATTAAACGCTATAATCGATAACAGGATTTTACACTTATACATGCTAATATCGAAAACAGGCAAGGGAAGTGTAACATGATATAAGTAATATCGATAATAGGTTTTAACCATTACATGGTATTATCGATAACTGGCAAAGAAGTTTAACATTCTTGTAAAATATGTACATTAATCTATTATAACATGATGAAATGTTTGGAAAAAAAAATAAGTTGACATGCTCACTTAAAAGGTCAAACACATAAAATTTGCCATGAAGAACATACAGTGTGATTCCTATCACTTACTATTGGTACTTTTTGCTATGAAGTACTATTATTTTAAATATGTTCCTTTGAGAACCTCATTGTCTGTATATGCTATTATCGATAACAGGCAAGGAACCATTAACCTCATTGTCTGTATATGCTATTATCGATAACAGGCAAGGAACCATTATATGATATTATCGATAACAGGGACTTAAGTTTAACTTTAAATGATATTATCGATATCAGGTTTTAACCACTACATGCTATTAGCTATTAGCGATAACAGGTTGTAACCATTACATGCTATTATCGATAACAGGCAAGGAAGTTTAACATTAAATGCTATAATCGATAACAGGATTTTACACTTATACATGCTAATATCGAAAACAGGCAAGGGAAGTGTAACATGATATAAGTATTATCGATAATAGGTTTTAACCATTACATGCCGCGCTCTAGTGTGTTCGCTGCACCCAAGTGGAACAGAAGATTGAAGAGAAAGGAAGGGATGGAGAGGGAAGAGAGCTAGTTTCCAGGGAAAAAAATTAAATTAAATGTAAACCCAAATCAATAATTATCCATAAAAAATTTGCAAATGAAAAACCTAATCCACAAACCCCAACAAATTAAACTTTTTTGTTTCAAAATCAATTTCTTATAACAGAGCCTTAATCCATGAACCATGACATAGGATAAGATTCACATTTCAGAAACACAATATAATACCCATAATACGGTAATAAATTGGTACTCCGCCCAACTATATATCCTCAAAAATCATCTTACTGAGAGAATAAACTCTTCCAATTCTAATTGAATAACAATTATCAAATGAATGACCATTTTTCAAGCTTCAAAATATTGGGGATTGCAAGAAAGCTTACAGTTATGGCGGCTTTCAACACCTAAGGTTGCTTGCCAAATCGTCGCCTCTTTCTGTATTTCTTCAATATTATTCGAATCTGCAAAAATCTTAAGCTGCCATATCGAGGGAGAGGAAGAGAGCTTGAGATGGAGAAGGGAGTGTCGCCGCCTGATAGAGGGTCGCCGGCTGAATCCTGAAAAATGGGATCAAGGTTTTTGGCGGTAGGGGAGGGTAGGGGGTGTCGCCGCCTGATAGAGGGTCGCCGGCTGAAAAATGGGTTATTGGTTTTGCGTCGAGGCTGTCGGTTGAAAGAGAGGAGGGGAGCCTATTATCGGTAAGAGGAAGAAAGGAAATGAATGCCTCTATTATCGGTAAGAGGAAGAATGGAGTATATTAGGAGGGATGTCTAATATCGGTAAGAGAAGCCTACTATCGATAATAGGCTAAGGTTTAAAATCCTGTACTAAAAAAATATATGCATTATAGTTAATTTATCTATTTTTCTAAATCAATTTGAAGATTTACAATTATGACTATTCAAATACTTTTAAAGTTAGAAAGTAAAATTATTTTATAACATAAGGTAAAACTAAATAAAAAAAAAATTCTTTTTTAAACAAAATACATTAAATGATATGATTGTAGGAATATTCTTTGAATACAGTGAATATAGAAATGAGGTGAAACGAAAAATTTAATTTTAATCTTAGTAGATAGTTATTAAATTATGATATTATGATGCTTACAAGTTCGAAAAGCATGAAATTTAAATTTTTTATGGATACTTACGTGAATTTGAATATTTTATTTAATATTCGAAGTTGTTCAACCATATTCAAAAAAATAATAATCAACCATAGAAAAAAATGTAGGAAAAAATGTAGAAATATTAAGGAAAAAAATTAAATAACAATAACTTATAAAATACATAAATAATATAAATAAAAAACAAATAAATCTTCGTAAAATGAATGTAAGTGCTATAATCGGTAATATTATCGGTAAGAGAAGAAAGAAATGTAATGGGATGTCTATTATCGGTAAGTGGAAGAAAGGAAATCTTTGAGGGATGTCTAATATCGATACTCCTAAGCCTATTATCGCTAATAGGCTAAGTTTTAAAATCCTGTACTAAAATAAATATAAAATAAATATATGCCTTATAGTTATTCTATCTTTTTGTCTAAATCAATTTGAAGATTTAGAATTACGAGTATTCAAATAATTTGAAAGGTAGAAAGTAAAATTATTTTATAACATATGGTAAAAGTAAGAAAAAAAAAATTCTTTTTAAAACTAAATACATTACCTTATATGATTGTAGGAATAGTCTTTGAATATAATGAATATATAAATGAGGTCAAACGAAAAATTTAATTTTAATCTTAGTAGATAGTTAGTAAATTATGATATTATGACGCTTACAAGTTAAAAAACCATGAAATGTAAATTTTACTGATACTTATGTGAATTTTAATATTCAAAAAAAGAATAATCAACCATACAAAAAAATGTAGAAATATTAAGGAAAATAATTAAATAACATCAACTTATAAAATCCATAAATAATATAAATAAAATACAAATAAATCTTTGTAAAATGAATGTAAGTGCTATTATCGGTAATATTATCGGTAAGAGGAAGAAAGGAAATATAATGGGATGTCTATTATCGGTAAGAGGAAGAAAGGAAATAAAATGGGATGTCTAATATCGATACACCTAAGCCTATTATCGATAATAGGCTAACTTTTAAAATCCTACACTATAATAAATGTCTGCATTATATTTATTTTCTCTATTTGTCTAAATCAATTTGAAGATTTAGAATTAGGAAAACGAGTGCTTTTCTTTCTCCATACTGATGGTGATAATTCACGTTGAACAAAATAATGCAAGATTATAAACTTTTTAATCATGACAATACTAAACTGATGATGATAAATAACTTCAACATATTCTCCACATGTGTTAATGAAACTGCTGTTGTATCATAAAAGTAAAACTTAATCTAAAATCCATAAATAATATATTTAGCTTTCAAATAAATCTATGTATATTTGACTAAATCAATGTTAAGATTTACAAATAGTTACTATTTAAAAAATTAAAAAAGTAGAAATGAAATGTATTAGTTTTGATAATGTAAGTTTAAGCAAATAAATAAAAAAATACATTAGATAACTGAGATTAAAATTGTTGGAATATTATGATGGGCAACATAAATCTAGGTCTTCGAATACAGTGAATACAGATATGAACGTCAAAATGAATGAGTTAAAATTAAATTCAAATTTAATATTACTATATAGTTTTCAAATTATGATACATACAATTTCAAATAAAGAAATGGAAACCGATTTTAGTGATAGTTATGTGTATATTGAAAATTTTTTTAATATTCAAACTGTTTCTATCATGATTCAAAATATTTAAAATCAACCTTAGCTAAAAATCTACAAATATGAAGGAAAATATAACGAAAAAAAAAACCATGAACTTATAAAATCCATAAATAATATCAACAAAATTTGTCAGTCAAATTTGTATATTTCACTCAATCAATTTTAAGTTTTACAATTAGGAGCATACTAAAAATTAAAAATTTGAAATTAAACGTACTTTTTTACATAAGGTCATTATTAAAAAAAATTAAAATTTGAAAATACTTTAAAATATAAATTTGTTTGAATATTACCATGGGCAATATATTACTGGGTCTTGAAATATAGTGAATAAAGATATTAAGGTCATAATGAATGACTAAACAAAAATGTAAAAGTTATTCTTAGTAGATAGTATTAAAAATATGATGCATAGACTTTCAAATAAATTAATTTTTGGTATTAATAAATTTATATATTATAGTATATGAATTTGATGAGGGGAATTATGAAAAAGTTTAGGGAAATATGTGTATGATTCAGGAGTATATATAAAAATGGAAATAATAATACATTTTATATCCTACTATGAGTATTATAGTAAAAAAAAAATTAAGAAAAACAAATATATAATAATGCACAGGTTATTTGGATATTAAAAGTTATTGAAGTTGAAATTGCATTTGAAGGATGAGTGGATTGATATCACTTTAGAAATACCCACAAGATCTCCTCACAAGATCTCCTCAAAATCACGTGTGAACAAAAAAGAGTTGTAATATGAAAGCTCCATGACATAGTAAGTACAATGCAGTATTAGGACAAGTACAGTTGCCTACACTTATACCCGTGAATGGATTGAAAGTGAAGTACAATGCAGTATTACGACAAGTAAAGTATTCTGCACTCAAACCCGTGAATGCATTGAAAGTGAAGTGTAATGGAACACTAATTATTGGATATATGACTGAAAAGCTGATCTTTTACTATGTGACAAAAAATAAATGTCAGGATAAGAGTGGAGTAGAAGATACTTTGATACATACACGTGGTAGATCTGATGAGAATCTGTATCAGCAATAGTGATTTTAACATGTGAAGGTGCCACTATTAATTACTAGAAAGGTGTAATCAACAAATGTAAAAAAATTTATAAACCTTCCCAATTTATGCTATATATTGACATACAAAGTGAGTGAGTTTGGAAAATTTTTACAACTCGCTGAAAGCAACACCGAAGCAAAGTTCGAATTTGGTAATGAGTCCCATGTTATTATTTGGTATTGTTTTGTTTATTTATTTATTTTGTAATATGGTTTCAATTTTTAGATACAATGATTAACAACGCATTTATATATTTCGTCCAAAATTCAATAATAACAATTATTATTTACTCTGGTATGATTGGTTGAAAGCGAGATCTAAAAGGGAAGGAAAAACCCAAGTTAGCTTACTTGAAATTCTTAATTTGAAATCTTCTCATGTCCAAATCAAGGGATAGGTATGTGAATATCCATTTTTTTCTTTTTTATAACCGTTAAAAACAAAAATTGAATACCCCTAATCTTCATATGTGCATAATTAAATATTATAATTTAAGTATAGGCAAGCAGGTAGACTTATTTCATATTATGGTAACAAGTGTTACTATATGTTTTGTTTTTTTATTTGTATTTATTTAATTGTTTTTTTTTTGTAGTGGTAGCAACATTGAGATCGGTTTTTTTATTTCGCTTTCGCTTTATACGCGATGGAGAATGAATTAAAAGTAGCAGTGAGTGAAATTAAGAACAGTGGTCGGATGTGGCTATTGGGAGGGTTGAATACGTATCACGAATGGTGGAGAAGCGATCGACGTGAATTTTATGCAGCTGTTAGAAGGGAATGGCCGCAGCGCGTACGTGAATCAGAGATACTTGTTGAAGATTTACGTAATTTGAATGCACCAATCCCACGTAGGGATTCATTGACTATGGAACGTCGAAATGTAAATAATTACGTGGATGCTATAATTCAAATTCGTGAAGAGAACAATAGAATGTTGATTCGTAGATGTCGGTATTACATAATAGATCTTACACGTGAAGCTGCTGCTGATAATGGGAGGGATTTAACTAGCGCAGAAATGTATGAAGTAACAGAGAGATCGTACTACCTTTCGGACACCTACATATCGGATGAAGACTAAATTTCTAGAAATGTATTACTTTAATTTTATATGCATCAGCTATGTGTAATATGATATTTGAAAGGTAGTTAAAAATAATGATTAGTATTATCAGTTTTTAGAACTAGACTCACTTTTATTAAAGTGCAATAATGTCAAAGTACATAATTAGTGCATGAAAAATGATAAACTACCTACTTGGAAATACAACTGATAATACTAATCAATCCGAATCTTCGTCGGACATTGGGGTATCAGATGGAAATTCAGAACATGATAATATTTGGTTAGTTTGCTCTTCAGATAACTCTCTACCTTCTGCATCAGCATTATCTTTCGCTGTTTTTAGAAAGTAATAGCGGTATCTTCGGGCAGCCATGCGGTTGTTCTCCTCACGTATGATGCTAAGTGCTCGTCTAAGTTCAACAAAGTTCTCAGTTGGGAGTGTAATTGCTTTTCGGCGTGGAATAGGAGCCCCCCAATGGCGTAGATCCTCAACTAAATTTTGAGCTTCATGTACCCTATACTCCCACTCCTCACGCATTTTCGAAACTGTGGCCTCGCTTTGTCGCTCTCGCGGATTCAAGGAATAACTAAAGTCATCATCAAGATGCCATATACGACCGCAGCTTCGAAATAGATCGCCTGGGGTATAGCTTCTTAGATTCATAGTTCGGTAAAAAAAAATTGAACTTCATTGAGATGTCCCCTTTGTGCCATCAATATGGTTTATATAGATGAGTGAGCTTTGTATTCATTTATTTGTACTATTCACATGTGACTATTCACATACTTGTACTATTCACATGTGACTAATAATGTCCGAACATTAATTTTTAAATTTTTATAATAAGTTAATAACAACAGTTCTAAAATACAAACAAGATTTAATAATTCCCATGTGCTCATTTAAACCTAATTAATTTTTATTTTTGTGATTGCAATATTTGTATTAGTTGAGATATGATATCAATTTATTGATTGGGAACAGAAAAATATCATAATGGGAGACTTGATAGTTGGGATATGATATCAATTAATTTTAATATTATAGTGATTAGCGAGCCAATCAAATAAATTATAAAATTATTTATAACTATTAATGTCCAAATAAACTATATTTTAGAAAATTAAGTTTATAAAATTTAAAAACAATCAGTTTATTTGGAAATTTAAAACAATATGTTAATTTTGATTTTTAAATTTTTATTATATTCTGATTTCACCTCCCTTGCTTTAAATCTCACTTCATAGAATTTAAAACAATCAGTCTACAATCGATAATGGATTCCAATTATCGAAAGTGCTAACTGCCATGTCTCCTATGATAAACTAATTGTAATTTTAACTTCACAATATTTTTAAATCTAACTTACTTACTTTTTACATACTTTCTCGTCCACCGACAGCACCTGCAAACCACCTGCAAAGTTAAAATTGATTATGCAATCTAAACCATACACATTTGCATTCCTCGGGATTGACGGACGTCGCTCATGAGCGACGTCCCTCAGGATATCCAATTCGTATATATATATATATATATACAGTCATTCTATTATAAGGCCGGCCTTGCATAATGTTATGTAAGGTCGGCTCCATATCTCCAATTTTAGGAGACAGATCGTAAAACTGACCGTTGGATTAGATGCTTTCCCTCTGTATGTCATGCCTGCAAATACTCACAGTGATCCGACGGTTGGTATTTGAAATATGCCATTGTGAAAATATGCAACTTATTTGTTCTTAAAAAAATCACCATTTTTTTTAACGTCAGTTATTTCAAAAACCAACCGTCGGATCACTGTGATTTTTTGTAGGCATGACATACAGAGGGGGAGCATCTAATCCAACGGTCAGTTTTACGAGCTATCTTCTAAAATTGGAGATATGGAGCCGACCTTGCATAACCTTATGCAAGGCCGGCCTTATAATAGAATGACTGTATATATATATATGTGTGTGTGTGTGTGTGTGTTATATACTAGTTGTGGTGCATGTCAGCATGTAGATTTGCACCCGATCGAAACAATTTTGCATTTGTAAACACCCAAGATGATCGATGTGCCAGGAAAGGAGGACTAGCTAGTGCTCCATTTGAAAATGTTTGATAAATAACCACCAAACAAAGCATTGGGGTGGGGAAATAAGTTGTCTTCAAATTAAAATGGGATAGGAGGCATTTTAGAAAATTTGTGGGGTTTAGTCAGTAAATTATGGGATTTACAAAGAATTGGGGGTATGGAAACAGAAGATTAGGGTTGTAATAATCGCATCTTAAAAATGTTACGTGGTGCTTCTTCTTAAGACTCTATACAAGTCTACATAAACTACTCCAATAGACTTCAACTTTCAGTTATTTTGGGCTAGGCCTGAGTGAAGAAATCCTCACTGGCCATTTTCCCGAAATCTATGGCTTTAACAACAGTCCACACTCTTTCTGGATAAAGGAATAAGGGATTGTTTGGCAAATATGAAAACTTGACCAGTTTAAGATGAGTATGGTTGGTTTTTATTTTATCATCGTTTGATAAGTTTATTTTTTCCGTCAAAATGTTTATACAGCTTTTTTCAAACCAATAGTAACATAATCTATTGAAAAACTAGATAGTAATAAATAAGAGTATAGATCGATCTAGCTCGATCCTGTTCAAGGAGTTATTCGCAATGCCAAACAGTATTTTACTGAGCTTGAATCGTAAGTCAGGTATTAAATAGGTAACTAAGCCATAGTTGAGGCAGCTAGTTTTTTTCTTTTTCCCTTTGTACATTCAGCAGTTCAGGGCTTAAAGCCAAAGCTTGTGTGTAGGCCCTTGTTTGGGCCCACTCCAAGTGGTCTGGCTCGCTCCTGCTTAGTGCTTACACAAAGTTTTCTAAGAGCCCAATTAGTAGAGGAAAAAACTTTTTAGCCCTAACCCCAACTTTCAATATATTCTATGTGTCTAGCTCACTATAAGGTGCATATGCAAAGTTGCATAAGATGATCTATTTGTAGAAAGTACATGGCATATTTTTGAGAAATGATCGTTGGATTAAATATTCTATTTATACATATCATGCATGCCAAATTAAAATTATATTCGTCCAACGGTAATTTCTCAACGGTATATGAGAGGGAGACTGATTTTGAGATTTAAAATCATGATGGCACTATTCAATTTGATCATTTGATGCTCTAGCCACTTGCATTTCACTATTGCTCTTTAGCAATCAAGGTTAATTTGTAATAAAAGTTTTTAAAGTTCATATTAGCTAACTTAATCATGTTTAACTAAATAAAACTTGACTCAATTTAACAAAGCATTAATCTTGACTATATAGAATCAACTACATCATTTGTTCATCAAGCTAGATCTGTATTCTCTATTAAATTTCTAATACGATCGATATAATCTATCTGCATCTCTAATCACACTAGTCTTATCTTTTTCACGACATTCAATTTGAATCAAGTCTTTATTTCATAATTACAGTTTTACACACCATAATTATATTCATACCATTCAAACCCTCACAATTCCGCGTGAATTAATTTACAGGATAAGGAGATTTAAAATAATGATTTTAACCAAAGACTCCGAGTCCCCAAATAAACTGCATAATTAAGAGAGACTCTTGACCAATTCAGAGATACTTTGGGAATGATAGATAGATACATTTAATCACGTGAATGTATGATAAATGAATTGGTTATAATTTGAATTGTTGGCTTAAGAAAAAACGTGAATGGATGAGATAAAAGAGATAATTAAGGGAGAAATGCGAAGAGTCAATGATATCCGATTATCCGTCGTTAACTTGCCTTTGAAAATATTCAAGTGTCAACCCATGTGAGGAAAGTCAAATTCAAAATTTGAAAGTCAGAGATATGGATATATATATGTTTATTTTGAAGGTGGCGGGATGGACCGTTAACAGCTGGCGGTGTTCTGTTTTGAAGATCACGTGAGTCGGTCTTGGAGCCGGTTTTTTTTAATTTTTGGGTTAAATGAGTCTTGGACCGTTGTGCGCTATTAATGTGCAGCAGAACAGGACTTGCAGAAACCTCTGACCCATGAAAAGTTTGAACAAACGAAGAGGAATTTTCAGTCATGACTCCACGTGTTTTGTTGACAATTAATAATAATAATAATAATAATAATAAAATACTCATTGGAAAAGGTATGAGCTAGCACTGGTTGAGTAACCCCTATTTCTTCATTATGAGCTCAGACCATTTTGTATTTTCGTGGTTCCTGTTAATTGATTAATCACATATCCCTTGGAATAAATTTAAAAGGTAATTTTGAAGGAGCTTAAGGAGATTTATTTAGAAAGATTTAAGGGAAATTGGTTAGACTGACCTGGCATTACCTTATGCTCTTGCATGGATATATGCTAATGGGGCTATTGCGTATGTGGAGAACCTCTCAAATCACACCAAATAGGCCGTGCCAGCCCAAAAGGCCTCGGGCTGAGCCGATTTGCAGTGGTGGAACCAGAAGTAAAGTCTAGGGGGGCCAAGCCTATTACCAACCTTTTTCCAAAGTCTAGGGGGGCCAAGTCCCTTACAAACCTTTCCCCATCATGCATATATCATATATTGTGTATATATATATTAAGGAAAGTCAAAAAGCTAAGGGGGCCATGGCCCCCCTTGGCTATGCCTTGGTTCTGCCCCTACCGATTAGTGAAGGGTCACCTTCAGTGTAAGGTACCCTAAGCGGGTAGTCCCGATCAACATTACATTGAATGTCTAGATAAGCATATATGTCTTAGTGAATGAGCCAATCCTCCTGTCACCCTTTAAGTTGTCTAAAAGTGATTAGTACCATATCTTTTACATCAAATGGAATTTTGAGATGTAAAGGTAAAATAATAACTGACACAAAGTCATTTATTATCCTACAATTTGCATAAGATTGAACTTTCTTCTCTATTGTCTTCTCAACTTCAACTTTGACACATACATCGACAATTAATTCTCGCTAACAAAAACTAGACACTCGATCGGATTATATTTCAGAAACAAAATTTTGTTGACATAAAACCAACATATAGAGACATAAATTCTAACAGTGTTAGAACAAATGGAAATATTTGTTAAGTCCCACTGAATTTTGTATTATAAATTATTCTCGGTTAGAAATAAAGGAAGCCTAGCTTGATAAACACGGACATGGACGTAGCCAGGATTTGTAGCTAGAGTGGGCGAAACTCTAACACATTAAAGCAAGTTGTTTATATATAGCAAGATTGGCTTCTCAAATTTTGTTTATGCTAGATTGTTAGGGATATTGCATATGGAGGTGTTCATCTTACTTAAGCATGGAGTAGTTTAGCAATATGATAGACCACCATGTAGTATTTATAAACTTGAAAAAAGCATATGATAGGTTCCTCATAAAACAGATAAAGCCATGGGTTAAACTATATTACTCTACAAACAGGAGCCAAAAATTTAGAGGAGAAATAATAGGTATCCTTTTCTTGATAGCCTCCATTGAAGTGAGCTAAATATAACTAGTTTGCCTAGTAGAGTTAAGTTACATCATTTTACAATGCAACAAAACAAAGTATGTTAGATTCAAAATTCTATTTTCTTTTCTATTTTTGAGCTTTCTCATCAAGCAAACTAAAAATAGAGGAAGTGGAACTCTAATTTCTAAAGAACAAATCTACTGACCCTTACAACTACAAAAATACAACCCCCATTTCCACCAATTCACACATTGTCCCTATTAAGATTACTTGGACCCGCATATATATTAACTGAATTCAAAAATTTTGGTACCAGCATTCAATTCACATATCCAATATAGGTTTAATCTCTGCAAACCCAGTAATGATTTCTTCTAGAAATCACCAAACAAATCTAGATTCAATAGCATTGTCTAAAATTTTAAATTTCTCAAATAACTCAATGCAATAGTGATATAGATTTTTTTTTTTGTTTTTCAGAATGTCAGGTTAGGCAGTTGCCCACCCTTGCCCCATGCTAGCTACGTCCATGGTGGTAGTAATAACATAAAAGCAATGACAACAAAAAAAAAACAAAGTAGAGGAGATATATAGAGGGGTAGTGGCATTGATAGAAGCAATAACAAAAAAAAAATAATAATAATAAATACTTAATGCAATAGAGAGATTGTGGGTTGTTGTGATTATAATGATGATATTTAGAATTGTTGTATTGACATAGAAGGTGAAGGATAGCGGTCGTGATCATGGAGCAATGGCAGTGAGAACAACAGGCATTGCTGCTAATAGTGCTATGCAGGGTAACGGTGGTAATGACTTGTGCCCAACCTCTATAGTCAATTTTTTAAAAGCAGATGAAAATGTCACCTTCAATTTGGTAAAGTGACCACAGCACGCGAACTTGCTTAGTTGCTCGTATGTCTTTTTAATAATTAAAAAAATAAATGAAGATGTTATTTAAGAGTTAAATGTGAAAGTAGAGAGAGAAATGTGAATGCTTAACCCAGGGAAAAGCAGCCCGTTCACATTTCATAATTAAACCGGTTTATTTTATTTTACTCAGTATTTGAAGGTAAGTTAAATCCCTGCAAGTGAAGTCATCGCCTCTAGAAGCACATGCAAATGATATTAATATGAATCCGGACATTCTCAAATCTAATTCTCACTGACAACCAAAAAGTACAAAAAAAATTATTTTATGCGAAAGACGCATGTACGTTCTTTTACGTACAAACTACCTGTCATGTAATCTTCAAAAGTAAGAAAATATGTGAATTTGACTAATCTTTACAAAAGGGTGATTCGTGTCCTAAAAAGCTAGTAACATGTTACGACTTGTTTGAAAACTTTGAAAATTAGTTTCCACCAATTTTGATCTCTTTTTATTATATTTTTATTATATGATTTTTATAAAAATTAGTTTTAAACTGGTTTGAAAAAAACTGTGTTTATGTCTTATTTCTGGACAAAATTGAACTGATTTGCCAAAAAAATACACTTACCAAACAATACTAAATAAAAATCAGACGATACGTATTCTTAACTGACTAAGTTTTAAAATTTGTCAAACAGTCCCTAGAATGATTTGTTTCTGAAAGAGTCGTGATAGAAAGCCAGATAAGCCCGGTTGGTGAAAATGTACGGAAAAAAATTTAGATTTAGGTTAGGTGTAAGGGTCAAATCCTCTGCAGTATAGCTGAAAAGAAATATATATATATATATATATATATAAAAAGTGATAGTATTGATGGATGATTTATATTTTGGAAAATGCCACACAAAATAATTGTATTTAGACTAGACTCTCCAATATATTATAGTATGAAAATGATTGATTCTCATTGAACCAAAATGTGTCTTCTGACAAAGAGAGGAAGTTCCCATGCCATTTGAGAAAAGGTTAATCAAACAATAACAAATCACGATGTATTCACAAACCCAAAACAAGCACATTATCTTTTCTTTAACCCTCACTTTCCCTTTTTAAACTGCCAAAATCAGGTGAGGGTTAATGCTACATATTTCCGATAAGTACAGTATCCACTCAATTATTCAGAAGGATTTTGAATTTTCCACTGTCGGCTTCAGCTAACCAATAGCTGTTCGCCACGTGGATGTGATGCCACTTGACATCCCACTTGGTACCCTTCTAATCCGCTCTCCATTTTCATCTCGGGCTGAGCTGGCACGCCAGCTGTCTTCTTCGTCCTCTTCGATGATCCACTATCCGGTGATGACGACGACGACGTCATTGTAGAACATGGTGAAGACGGTTCAGGTGACGAACGCTTTGACGTAACCCGAACCGGGTCCGGCTCGCCCGAATTAACACGAAGGGGGAAATTAAGCAAAGCTCGCGAACCGCGCATCCGGTAAGCGGCTCGGTCGTAAGCCAGCGCGGCGTCCTCCGCTGTCTCAAACGTTCCGAGCCAAACCCTTGCGCCGTTCTTCGCCGGATCTCTAATCTCAGCCGCAAATTTCCCCCACGGACGCTGCCGTACACCTCTGTAGTGCTTCCCCTTTGCCGGAACCACCGCCGGCTCAACCTTCTTCGGTAATTTCATCGCCGGCGTCGACGTAGACTCCGGCGAAGAAGCCACCGCCGGAAGTATTTCCGGCTCTGATTTCACTGCCGTCGCCGCAAAATCAAACGAAACACTCGACTCCGGTGACGTCGGCTCAAGCGAAGGAATCCAGCCGACGCTGACAGCGTCACGAAGGAAGCCGTAAACCACCATGTCTTCCGAATCATCCTCTTTTAGTGGCAATTCTCCCCAATTTTCAGTCAAGCAAGGGATCAAGCTGGTAAAGCTCGAATTTCGGCGATACACCGGCTTTTCGCCTGAACTCATAGCCGGAAAACCAAGCATCGTCTCCGAATCGTCGAGGAGGTGTCGGCGAATGGACTCAAGAAGAGCGAAATCGGACTCGATATTACTTTGGCAGTACATATTGTATTGTATCGTATAGGAAAATTGTAGGATCCTTAATCGGGAATTTCAGGTTCCGATAGCGTATCGGATCGTGTGGGGTGAGATTTGAGTAAAGAGATTGGTGAGGGAGTATCGAATTTTGGAGTTGAAGGGGGACTTGGGGTCTAAATAGGGATGAGAGGTGCATGCACCTGTGGCCTGATCTTTTCAAACATTATTATTTTTATTGCCTGAGTTTCTTTGAAAGTTCTCTGGCAAGTGGGAAAGGATTTTAAACACGTGATTCTTTGTTTGTGAATTGTGATGAGAGAGAGGGAATGACGTCATTCTTATTACAACATCAGCAATATTGAGAGCTACTTGCTCATTTTCCTAGTTTATTCATAACATAATCGCCGAGTTACTTTTCCATTTTTGAACTTCAAATTTTTTTTGTTTTTTTGTTTTTTTTTTTTTGGTATGAAAAATTAAAAGAAAATTATCGAGATTCCCTATAATTTAAATTTTATACCGCGAGGTCCAACACATTCTAAGACTTACCATGAGATAAATTCAAGATATTTTAAAGTCGAACTCTTTTTTTATATTGACAAATTTGTCTTTATTTGATAAGATTACTTTTATTGGAATTTCCTTTTAGAGTTTATAACTATATAGGACTTTTTATGGAAAAATTTTAGATTATTGAACTATTTACGGAAATTTTTTTAATTACATCTATTTCAAATTTTGAATTATTAGTTTTCTTTCTATATTTATTCTGAAAGAATCCATTAAAAGTGAGTTGTAATGTTGGACTCTTTTTTTGGATTTATTGATAATCAAATTCAATGCATAAAATACAATTTATATAAATTTATTTATTTAAATATGTACGGCAATATATGCATCCAACATGTGTATACAGGTTAGGTAAATTTACTTATTTGAAAATCAAATTTGATGCATACAATATAGTTTATATAAATTTACCTAAATATAAAGATATACGACAATATATGCATCCACCACAAGTATACGAATTAGGTATATTTACTTGTTTGAAAATCATATTAGATGTATACAATATATTAATTTACATGTTTGAAAATATACGGCAATTAATGCATCCTTTTTTGGCAAATACCAATTTTGGAAAAAATTCAAAATCCGAATTTATAAATGAGGGCAAATTTGTCATAAGTTATATAATTTATCTCTTTTATAAACCAAGTTTTCTATAGGAGAGTTTAGGTCCCATATACTAGGGGGTTCTTGGTTAAATACTCAAAAATTAAATACTCCCTCCGTTCTACAAAGATGGGTCTTCTTTCCTTTTTTGGTTGTCCTAAAATGATAGTTCATTTTAAAAAGTCAAATTATATTTCTTTTAACTTTCCCATATTACCCTCTATTATTCCAAGAATACCTTGACATGACATCAAATGTAATTGTAAAAAAATGATAGTTTTGAAAATAAAAGGTAAAAAAGATCACAAGTCAATGCATCAATGAGTTTTCTTAATATGCATGTTTTTTGGAAGATGTCTATTTTAATAGGACGGAGTGAGTACTATTTTCTCTCCCTATCATCATTAGTAGATTGCAAAGATTGATCACACAAAATAATTTAGGAAGATTAAGAAATAGTTGAGTATAAAAGTTTAAATTTAAGGATATGGTTATTAAAGGATTAGAGAAAATACTTGGATATAAGATGCTATTAAAATTATGTACAATTGAAATTTTATAAAAAAAAAAAAAAAAGAGAGTTGTAGGTATTTATGAAAAATACATATGCTTATATATTTTATGTTTATTTTTTAAGAGAATATTTAAAAATTTTAAATTTTATGACACTAAAGATTTGTTTGCCTTAGGTCTTTTTTTTTTTAATCACTTTTGAAATTTAAAATTCCACTTGATTTAAGGCTTATTTGTGTTAACTTTTTTCTAAAATCAATTTTAGAGAACTATTTCCTCAGCATATATTTCTTTAAACTTATGTTCAAATCATGTCTTTAAGTATCAAAATTTTCATATTAAAAGTAATTGTAGCAAAAGTTGGAATCCTATAACTTTTATCATACTCACTTTTAGTATGAACGTTTTCCATCCATTCTATCACTCCTTAAGTCATCTCTTAGAGTCCATTCGTGTTAGTTTTTTTTTTTCTAAAATTATTTTTGAAAAACTATTACTTCATATATTTCTTTAGAGGTATGTTCAAATCATATCTACAAATATCAAATTTACATACTATAAAATATTTTCTTAAAAAAAAAAAACATATACTTTAATATTTGTGATTTCTTTGTCTTAATTTTTCTTAAAATTATATTTGGAACTTATAATTTCACTCGATTTAAAAGACGATGTCAGTGGCGGAACTAGCCTATTTTAAGGGGGGCCATGCCCCCCCCCCCCCCCACCTTTTCACTTTCCTTGTATATATATATGTATACAATATATTATGTGTAGGATGGGGAAAGGTTGATCAATAGCTTGCCCCCCAGATTTTACTCCTAGTTTCGCTACTGGATGATGTGTTAATTACTTTTAGACAATTTGAAAAATGATACGATGAACAGCAAAATTTTCAAGTATTTATGGCAAAAATTAAGATGTTCCAACTTTTATCATAATAAAATTATGGTATACAAAAATATGGATTGAATATAACTTTAAAGAGATATATAAAGAAATAGTTCTTCAAAATATATATATTTTTTAAAAGAAGGCTAATATAATCTAAGCTTAACATTAATATTGATTTTAGGATAAAAAAGATTAATTTAAATTTTTTTTTTTTGGTAAAAATTTATTTTTAATTAAGATTTTTTATTTTTTCATTGTAAAAATTTGCTCGCATTGTTTGATGGTTTTTTTATCTCAAAGCCAAAAAAAAAAAAGGAGAAAAGAAAGTGTTGTTTTCAATGTGTAAATGTGGGATTAGAAACAGGACGAGGAATCGGCAGGTTGACGGGGCGAGGAAAGAGGAAGAGGACAAAGGAGATGTCCGTGCTGGACACGAATGCATTGGTCCTGGACATAAATAAGTTAATGTTGTTGTTTGGATAAGTCTGCCTTAGAGTCAATTTCCCATTATACATATTGCGGTGGGTCCCATTTATTCAAGTTGCTCTCGCTCTCTCGTCTAATTTCCTCTTTACTTTGCTTCAAGGAAGGTGAGTTGCCATATCCTGCCTTGCTCTTTTCAGCTGCAAGTTGATAACCTCACCTGCATGGAATTTAAATTGTATCAACGGTTGAATTTAATTAGTGGGTAATGAACACGTTCCGTTTTCTAATTTGATTTGTCTGTGTCACGAGCTGTGCTCTCATTGGCTGATTACACGGTCGCCCTTGATCAAACATTTGCAGCCGTTTTCTAAGATTGCTAGCGGTTTTTTTTTTTTTTCAAAACATAGAACACGCAATTTTGTTACGGAAAGTAAACCAAATTTAAAATTAAAATTTTTAAATTAAATAATGTATCAGAATAATACTGTCTTGATTTTTATGTATTTTTGAAATGCACGAAAATCAAGACTGTATTATTTTGACATATCATTTGGTTTAAAAATTTTATTCTAAGATTTAATCCATAAACTCGTAATTGGATTTTAATTCTTAAAAAGTGAATATCAAATTTAATTAATTCATGGCATGGAGTCGTTTGATGCTTTATTTTTTATTTTTTATTTTTTATTGGGTTTGACAAAGGGTTATTCCAATATTTGAATAAACAACCTTTGATGTTATCAGGTATTCTTATGATTTGTTTGCATTAGTTTTTTCTAAAATCACTTTTGGGGAATTTTTTCTTCACGTATTTTTTTTTTAAGTTATGTTCAAATCATGTTTTACATATCAAAATTTTTATATTGGAAGTGATTGTAATAAAAGTTTGATGCAGCGGAATATTGAAAACAAGCTCACCAACAACGAACAATCTTCCAAATTTCTGTTGACGTGTCACAATAACAGTGCCAGGAAAATAGGCAACCAAGTACTCGATATTCGCAAAGAGAGAATGTGAGACCCCAAAATTTTCAATAGTAAATTTTCTTAATTATTATTA
>JAESVK010066554.1:0-10513 GCA_017140935.1 Hamamelis virginiana
GGGTGTTTGAGCATACTCTTCCATTCGTCTCTGCAAAGCATATTATAAATTAATACGTAGTTACACTATAAATCTCATAACAAAAAACATAAACAAAAAACAACTTACAATCGCATCCGCTACTGCGGGATTATCTGTCTTTCCCCCTTTTGTATATCCACGAGTCCATACATCGACTCTTGTTATTTTTGAGGGATCTTCGGCTTTATTTTTCTATAAAAAAAATAATTATCGTTATAAAGTAACTAATTATGAGTATAGTAGCACAATATATATATATATCATAACTTTATATCTTATGGGAATTTAGTACTTATTACCATTTCATACTCTAATCGAGCAAATCCTTTACGAGAAGAGCGATGAACGAAAGTTTGTTTCTTTCTAATCTCTTGATTTTTTAAACTTTGTTCCTGTAAAATAAAATTGAAAACAATGAGAGTTCAAACCGTATTAAAACTATAATTTGGTCATTGGAAACACCTTTCTTTATGTGAAACAAATTACTTACTTTAAATTCTTTGGACTCTCGTTGTCTCAAAAAAGATTCCCAATCTCTATCATTCATATAAGCGGGCTTCACATCATTTATGTCCCGCTCCTCACTATCATTATCTATTTGTTGTGCTTGGAATTCTTTTATTTTTGATGTTAATCTACATTTATTATCTCTTCGCAACTGGGCCATCATTTTATAGCCCTTTACTTTGTCCTCTGTCCTAACTTTCCATTTTTTCTGCAATTTTGAACAAATATAGTGTTAGTTAAATTTAAAACACATATGAAAATGCATTAATTTACTGTATATATATAAGCAAATAATACCTTAACTAATTCCCAAACGTTCTCCTTCATTTGTTCGGGAATATGGCGCCAACTCCCCATGCTCAATGGCGCTTGCTCCCGAACCAAAACTCCTATTTGAGAAGCATATTTCTCTGATTCTGGACCAACGGGATCAAAAAATTCATTTGTAATTAATTCCCTTTGTGGACCATCAACTTTCAATTTTGTGGGTCCTCTACCCACCATTGCTTTGCCTTTGCTTTTACTTTCACGCCCTGTACTTTGAGAGGGATTAGATTCCATTTCCTCTCTTGTCTCCCCTATATGTACAGAATCTCTCTCTTCTTCAATAACTGCTGCCATTAGTGCAGCCTGTTGACGTTTAGCCTTTTTTTTGCCCTGTCTATGGGTCTATGTATATCATGCAAAACAATAATAGAAGGTTAGTTTAATTTTAGCATCTTTAGAAATATAAGAATTGAAAAACAATAAGTTAACATGTAAGTTACCTCCCCTTCAGACATTGTGTATCTGTTTTGAAAAAAGAACTAATGTCAAAACCTTTCAATCATCCAAAATGGAAAAAAAAATATATTAGAATAGCACAAAATTACAAAAGTATAACAAAATAATTAATGAACTATAAATGATAAAAAATTACCAGTACAATATTATGTGAGTACATAAATGAATCAAAAATCACATTAACCAACACAAGTAGTTATAAAAAAAGATGCAAAGAAAGTAATCTAGTTAGAGAAATGAATACATAATAATCAAGTGTTATTCATACATCATACAATCACCAATAAAATGTTTTTTGATATATCAAAATCAGATTAAATGATGGTTAATCTTCCACTTCAACGTCCTCACAATCTTGCCTAACATAATTTTCATCTTCCACTTCAGTAGGGTTCAAATCAAGTCTTGATACATCTAGTGGAGCATATGGCATATAAGTATTCTCATCAAACATCTCCAAGCCATGAAAACCCCTTGGTGGTGCTTTTAGCACAACATACCAATTTGACGTTGTTGTGTCCCTTGAATAAAACACTCGCTTTGCTTGTGAAGCTAAAATGAATGGATCTCTTTTAAATTGATTTAATCCTTGGTGGAGGTTCACCAAAGTAAATCCATCATCAACTTTGATGCCATTTCCAATGTTGGCCCATGCACATTTGAATATAGGGACTTGGAATTTGTAGTAGTCTAACAGAATAATGTCTTCTATAACCCCATAGTAAGAGATGTTTTGAACCACTTGTGCATTGTCCTTCGCACTAGATAGACACACAGTTTCAGCATCAATGGAAACTCCACTGTTTTGCGTCGACTTCTCAGCATCCTTTTTATGAAATCGATGTCCATTTATTATATATCCTGAATAGGACATTACATACTTCCTAGGACCTTTTGATAGCCAATGCAACGTACTCGACACGGTACTACCACTCGACTGAATCTTGTTTTCTAACCATTTGCAGAAGTTCTCATTGTGTAACTTTTGTAGCAAGTTCTCATTCCTTAACAAACGCTTGTCTGTACACTTGAGCTCATCCACGTGCATTCTAAAAAAGAAAAAAAAAACCATTTAAGACAAGTGTACAATGTTACATAATTATGCCAAGTGTATTCAAGTATCCTAACGGTACTTACCCCAAATATGGTTCGACTTCTGCAGTATTTCTCGAGACGTAATTATGGGCAATATGTAACATATCATCAGGCATAATAAACGATACTCCCTTTGAAATGGGACACCCTTCTAGTATTCTTTCCTGTCCAAAATCTTCATTTCGGGTATGGTATCCACCTATTTCAGATGCCTTTTTAATGTATCCACTACAATACCGCATGCACTCTTCAGCTAGATAACACTCAGCTATGCATCCTTCAGGTCGTGCTGGGTTCCTAACATATCCCTTAAGTACCTTCATATATCTACTGGGCAACATAAAAGTAATTATGATATTATAAACACAATTAAGTACAAAATAATTAAAATAAATAAATAAAAGAAGACGGGGACCACCTCTCGAATGGGTACATCCAACGATATTGTACTGGTCCACATAAACGTGCTTCTCGACCCAAGTGGATTGACAAGTGGACCAAAATATCAAAAAAAGATGGAGGGAAAAACCTCTCGAGCATGCACAAAGTCTCTGCAATATCCTCTTCAAGCACCTCTATTTTGTTTCTGTCAATCACTCTCTGGCATAATTCATGGAAAAATGCACACAACCGAAAAATTGCATTCCTTGGCCCTTTTGGTAAACATCCCCTTAATGCTACAGGCAATAACTGCTGCAAAAGGACGTGACAATCATGGGATTTGAGGCCTACTATTTTGCAATCAACTACCGAGACACAATTCCCAATGTTAGAGCTATAACCATCAGGCAGCTTCAAAGCTCGCAGCCTAGTACAAAAAAGTTTTTTCTCTAACTTAGATAATGTGTGAGGTGCTGGTGGAGCAAACTTTGCATTCTCTGTCACATGCAAGTCGTGCCTTATTTTTAGAGCTTCCAAGTCCCCACGAGATTTAGCATTATCTTTTGATTTTCCTTTCACATTCAAGAGTGTGTTAACAAAGCTCTCGCAAATATTCTTCTCAACGTGCATGACATCTAAATTATGCTTGCAAAGTAAAGCCTACAACACCAATCAATCAAAAAATACAAGTTCAATTCTGAAGATGACAACTATTAACAAGAATGGAAAGAAATACATTTAATCATTCAAAAATCACTTACATCCCAATACGGTAACTCAAAAAATGTGGACCTCTTCTTCCAAGGCGATAATTCCTCCCCAATTTTTTCAACTTTTCTCCCTCTCTTTTTTCCCCTCTTTTTCCCTCTTTTTTCCTCCCTCTCCTTTCTACTTTCTTTTCCCCAGTTATTTTCAATAGCAATAACTGCACGCCAGGCTTCCCCACTAGTCACAGGTTTGGGCTTAGGTCGTGTTTCAATCGAACCATCAAACCAGTTATTTTTATGTCGAAAGTGGTGGGTATGTGAAAGAAACTGTCTGTGACCCATGTATGAAAACTTACCACTGCAAGGCAACCACTGAGAGCACGTGTCAACACCACACACTGGACATGCTCGTCTCCCTTTTGTGCTATAACCAGACAGGTTTGCATAAGCTGGAAAGTCATTTACTGTCCACATCAAAACAACCTTCAAAGTGAACATAGAATTGCTTTTAGCATCATAGATCTCCACACCGTTATTCCACAACTCCTTCAAATCGTCCAAAAGTGGCTCTAAATACACATCAATGTCATTTCCTGGTTTCTTCGGCCCTGGGATTAGTAATGTCAACATTATATTTTCCTTCCTCATGCATAGCCATGGAGGGAGGTTGTAAGTGACTAGTAGTACTGGCCAGCAACTGTATGTAGAGCTAAGATTTGCAAAAGGATTGAAGCCATCTGCTGCAAGACCAAGTCTAATATTTCGCGGTTCAGATGCAAAAGCGGGCCATCTTTGGTCAATGTTTTGCCATGCCAAAGAATCAACCGGATGTCGCATCTTGCTATCTTGACTTCTATGAGTAGAATGCCACGTCAATTGTTCTGCCAATTCTGGTGTCGTAAACATCCTCCTAAGTCTTGGTATTATTGGGAAGTAACGCAAGACTTTTGATGGAACTCCCTTTTGGACCATATTAGTCCGTTCGTTGAATTTCCACCTTGAAGTACCGCATTTTGGACACTCGTCCATATTCTCATTCTCCTTTCTAAACAAACAACAATCATTCACGCATGCATGTATCTTCTCGTACCCTAAACCAAATGTTTTGAGCCACTTCTTTGCCGAATACACAAAATTGGGAAGTGTGTTATCCTGTGGGAGCATGTCACCAAGGATCTGTAAAAGTTCACTGAAACTCTTGTCAAATAGACCATTTATGGTTTTATGCTTCCATAAAACCACAATTGCGGAGATCGTTGTATACTTTGTACAACCAGGATACAAAGGAGCTTCAGGCTCATTTAATACATGCGTGAACTCGGTATCTACTCTTTCACTCTCGACTCTTTCAGTCTCTACTCGTTCATTTGTACATTAAAAGACATCACCGTGATCAATGAATGCATCTCTATACATCCAAAATGACTCTGGCATTTCGACATCTTCACATTCAGCAGATGCACTACCTTTTTCTCCATGAAAAACCCACGTAGTGTACGTAGGATCCATCCCTTTAATCACCAAGTGCTCGTACACTACATCATAATGTTTGTACCGTAAGTTCTTACAGTTAACACAACGACATGAGATCCTTTCTGGATTCCTTGCATTTGCCTTAGCTATATCAATGAATTTACGTGCTCCATCTTGATATTCACTAGAAAATCTAGGCAGATGCAACCATTCTTTATCCATTGTGAGCTATTCACCTCCTAGGAGAACTATAAACCCCAAAATGTGTTATAAACTTGAATGAAAATCATATGACAAGTAAAAAGGAATAAAAAACTTACCATATGTTAAGATTAATTAAATTGAGTTCCTTACAAGTTACTACATACTCAATCGCCTCCCTCCATCACTTATCATATCATTTTATTACATGACATGGTTAACACAAAGTCCAAAGAAATTTCAAGTTACTATATTGATTTTGATAAGTAGATATATAAGTCGATATATTTGGATGAACACACGATCAAAATTAGAATTAATCAAGCTCTATTAAGAAGTGTAGCCATAGCGCTCAATATCATGTCATACAAGGTGGATAATGTGTTCTCAAAAAGGGTTTTATCTAGTAATTACAACATCTTAGAAATTTAATGAGAAGAAAACAGCAGTGCTATCCTTTCTGGATTCTAGCCCCTGTTTTGCCTGCTTTCTTCTTCTACTTTGATTAACTAGAAGGTGAATCAAACAACAATTTGGACTTTGTGATGTTTTCATAAGATAACTAGAATGCTTTTGCTGATTTTTTCATAAGCAATACTACCAGTTCTCTTCCCTTACAATTCACACATGTTAAAACCATTAGTTAATAGCAAATACTCTGTACTCATTAATAATAAGACGGATACAACCTAAATCTATAACTACAACAATTGATTCACTGATCTTCTCCTAAAAATCACTGCATTAAGAATATGGAAAAATGTATAAAAGGGACATCCACAAAAGGGTACCAAAGAACCATACTTTATATACCAAAATGAATACATAACAGTGCTCTATAACATACTAGACATGAAATAATAATTTAAAAAAAAAATAAGCATGCTAGACACAAAAATGAGTGTCACACACTTCAACAAAAATATGGGAGGATAGACATAGCAACTCAAATATGTTACTATAACTTGAGGGAAAGTTCCTTTAAAGAGGGACAGTATGGAGCAACCATAAGTAGTACTAAAGTTAGAGGAATTGTTAGTATGTGTGTCATTTACTTCCAGCAGCAGCCATGTGGCTTTAGTATGTCTTATATCAGTTGTTAAAGAGTTAGTTACAAGCTGTTAGGAGTTGTTATATTGTTAGAATCTGTATAAATACCTGTCTAGTGGTTAGGAAAGTCCGTTTTTTTATATTTTTTATAAGAATCAGACCTATTTAGATCAGAATTAGAGCTTTTAGCTCCTATGCTTGCTGATTTTACAGCATTTCTTGTAATTCCAGCACAGTACCTCAGATTTTAATGCAAGTCTTCGTTGTTCTTGATGAATTAGAGCTTTTAGCTCCTATGCTTGTTGATTTTAAAGCATTTCTTGTAATTCCAGCACAGTACCTCAAATTTTAATGCAAGTCTTCGTTGTTCTTGATAATTTGAACTTCGATCTACATCAATATTGGTAAAGGCTTTAAATCGATTTGAGTTTAAGAATCACTGGTTACTTTTTTAATGCTTAGAGCCAATTAGTCTAGCTTTCCCTCAGCACATATTATCAAAGTTCTGTGCAATATGAAATTAACGATACTGCAATTTTCCCTTAATGTTCAATCCAATAGAGGGGGAAACAGAAGAATATGGCATCCAAATACCATTTAAATTCTAAAAATTTACCTTCTGGGAAGAGATGCTAATAAATACGAGCAAAGAATACTTGAACAAACACTATATTTAAACAAAAGATTGGCGTGTAAGAAATAATTACAGCAACAGAGCTAGAAGGTAAGAAATAATTACAGTAACAGAGCTAGAAGGCATGACAATGAAAAACATGTTATATCTGGACGAAGTCTTACAATGACATATTTCTAGCAAATTCTAAAAGTAGAAGCTTTTCAACAAAGTTGCTTTTCAACAAAGAAGGAAGCTTGAAAGCTAACTCTATTCCACAAAACTGACAAGTCTTCATATTTGTCTTCAAAAATTCTCACATTTCTTTCCAACTAAATCACCTAAAAGACAGACATATATAGTAGCACAACCCCACAAAGACATGGTCATCCACTCTTACCAAGACCTCGAAAATCAATATAAAGCAAACTTGAACCATGACTGAGATTACCCAAGATAAACCCACTCGGTAAAAAAGTTCCTACCACAATCCAATCAACAAGGCACAATGTATGAAAAGATAATGAATCGACTCACTACTTTCCTTAAAAAGCACACACCATTGGGAACAAAGGCACATCTTTGGTAACACTTCCAAAGCAAGCATTGCCAAAGAAAGAACAGATAATGACTATTTATACAGGAATGAATGGTTATCTATCTTGACTAATTAGAAATTGGACAGGTAATGCAATTTTTCATTGAGTTACATACTTACAATGAATAAACCTCAAGTCCAAGAAACCATATCTTCAAAGTGAGGAACACAAGGATCAAGCGATCCTCAATTAAGATATCAAAAAAATATTTACAAGTAAACATACCAAAAGGGTGAAGAGTCCAAAAATTTTTATCAAGCTCTAACGAAGATGCATAAACATCTTGAATAGAGAGCAACAGAGGGGTAAACTCAAAGGGATTACCTATTATTGAGATCTCAAAGAAAAAATAAATAAAGCAATTTGAATCCCAAAAAATCCACACAAAATAAGAAGAAATCATGTCAGCAATAGAAGCACCTCTAACTTGAGAGGGCATACAAGCTAGGGAACAACAAAGAAAAGAGACTATCCCCACACTAAACATCCTCCCAAAAAAAAAAAAAAAAAAACACAACCCATCCACTACAAGGAATCTAATGTGGTGAGAAAAACAATGAATAACTATGAGATGAACTTTCAGGGACATGATAGCTCTCACTAAACTCAAGTAAACTCAATTGAACAAGGTCCCAAGCAGGCCCTAGCTTGAAATTGAACAGACTTCTAAGGCCTTTCCAGGCTTACATCACATCCAGCCAAGGACCCTAATGTCAATACTCGACAGAAGTTCAACACTTTAGCGAACATGTATATTAGCCAATTATCACTAGGATGTCATTAACACTTTTCAAAAGAATCTTCTAATGGTAAATTGGCTTTTGAAGTAAACCTTTTTACAGGAACCATCTCGTGCTCCTTCCAAGCTTTCTAAGGAAGAGATCTTTGAGCGTCGCCCAGTCATATGTGAGCGTCAAGTGATTCCAAAGGGTATGACCAACACTTTGTTCATCCAAATGATTGAATTTCATAAGTTAGTTAGATTTTTTGAACCCATCCAAATGTTCATTCCTTCCTTAGTCAAAAGCTTTTATATGGGTGTACAGACTGTGAACACCGACACTTTAGAGATTGTTTCTAGGGTTAGGGGGAAGACCATCACTGTGACTCCATAGATGATTGCTGATTATTTGGATGTTTCTCTTCCTCCTCCTGGTGCACCTGTGTTTTCATTTGATAATGATTCCTCTGTGAGGGATGAACTCCTTGTACACACACTATGCACCTCTGATGGGTTGAAGAATGAAAAGTTTGTTCAAGGGAATTTAAAAGAGGAATTTCGTGCCCTGAACATCATCTTGTGGTGGAATCTGTTTCCCGGGGGTAGTCGTGTGCATTTTGAGTACCCGAAGGCTAGGCTATATTATGCTTTCATGAATGGGGCTGTCATCAATTTTCCCAAACTCATTTGGGGTACTATTCGGCTTGTGGCTCGAGCTCATGAGATCAAGACCACTTTACCCTTCGGTGCCATGATTACTGAATTCTGTAAGAAGCTAGGGGTGAAGACTTCTCCTTCTGACAGGCCCGAGAAGCCTACTCGTGGTCCCATTGATCTGGCTTGCATTAATCGCAGCCGTGGACATACCTCTGCTCCTGGAGGTGAATCAGATGATGATGCTCCTCATGTTGATGCTGATGATGCTCCTCCACCTGCTCCTATAGTTTATCCCAGACCATCGCTGGTCTTCATTAGCACATTGCTGCATTAGAGCTCAATCAAGCTCGCACTGATGCGAAGATAGATCACCTTATTTCTCTCATCACCGGTCAGCATTCCGGTGCTGCGGGTGGTTCTTCTGCTGCTCCTACAGGCTCGGGGGATCCTGCACCGTTTTCTACTCTCGATGACAGTGGCCCTGGATTTGATCCATCCACTTTGTGATACCTTTGTCCTTTTGTGACAAAAAGGGGAAGAGTTTTTGAGAGCTTCTTTTGGTTTTTTGATTGTGCTGACTCATGGGGAGTGTGTTTAGTTTCTTTTTGGGAAGTTCTATATGTGTAATTTTCTTTACAATGTAACCTTTGACTGATTGAAATTGTTATCTTTTGAAAGTAACTGAATATTGAACTATCTCTGATTATCAATACAATTTTGTGTTTTATGAATGTTCTATAGCATTGTTTCCGCTTGATAGATTTCATATGTTCATTCAATATGATATCGTAACTATTCAATTCATTTTATGCTGAATAAGGTAGTTTATGAAGCGTGTGTAGGTTTAACAGGTCCAAATGGCTGTGAAATTTATGATCCTTCAGTCATGGTTGGTTTTTGTATAGTTTTGATTATGTTATTGTACAAGTGAGGGGGTGTCAATCTTGTTTCAAGGTTTCTTAGATTCATTTTCTTGTTCTCTTGTTTTTATATTTTAGTTTTGTCACGAAACTGCCAAAGGGGGAGATTGTTAGGTTTAGTTTATGTGTGTTGGCTTGTTTTGTTCCAAAACTTGGTTTGGGTTGTACATTTATAGATGTGTACTGATGATCACAAGTGAAGCTGTGCTAAAATACTCCTATATCTCCATGGATTAGGATGGTAAGTGACCTAGTGACCTTAGGATTGAGTCTAGGTGGTTAGAATTCATTACATCCCTTACTATTGAACATAACTCTTGAATATGAGATTTTTCAAGTACTTGGATCGATCCAAGGATTGCCTGGATCGATCCAATGTAATTTTCATCTCAATCCCAGCAGCCTTGTTGAAATCTGGTCAAGCTGGATCGATCCAATTTCGTGTTAACCTCATATACAGAAGCTTGTTTTTTGGTCAATTCAATTTGGATCGATCCAAGTCTTGGCTGGATCGATCCAAGTTCGTGAAAACCCTAATTTTTCCCACTTTTTCCCCTGTTTTCTGATTGGTCACTTATCCCATTATATAAGCATTAGGTCACTAGAGATTCGGGTGACCTCAGCCGCCAGAGAACATTTCTATTCTAAGACCTACCTTTGTTCTTCTCTTGTGGGCTGTTGTTCTTCCTTTTCTAAATTGAGATTCAACTTGAATGTTCATTGATTGATCATGGACTATTCTTAGCATGGATTAGAAACCTTGGAAATCAAACTTACATACATCT
>JAESVK010066556.1:0-15509 GCA_017140935.1 Hamamelis virginiana
GAGTAATATATAAATTCAAATTTTGAAATGAATGTAATCTAAAAATTTACCATTTAGAGTCCAATAGCTAGGCTTACAAACTCTAAATTGAAACCACAATAAATGTAATTTCATCAAATGAGGACAAATATGTTAATATAAAATAAAGATTGACTTTTGAATATCCTAAAAGGATCTCATGCTAAATCTTAGAGGATTTTGGGTCTCTTGGTATGATGTTTGAATTAATTATAGGGAGATCTGGATAATTTTTCCTAATTTATATCATTAATCACTTCTAATATAAAAATTTTGATATGCGAGGATCAAAAATTTTGAACCGAAAAGATAATTTGAATATAATTTCAAAAAGTTACGAGAAGAGAGAATTTTTCAAAAGTCATTTCAGACAAAACTAATTTAAATGGATATAAAGCTCGATAAAAATGATTCAAAATAAAATAGAACTAAAAAACCATGTTGTACAAAAGCTAGCCGGCCTCCATTTCTTTAATTGCATATGTTTGTAGGAAGGTCCGTCCTTATAATATATAATATATGCTATAAAAGATGTAAACAATAAAAGTTTTGTACTTGGTCTTTCTTTCCTTGTAACTCTCATGCCCTAATATTTATACAGTCTTCATTGGTTCGATAGCTAAGAGAGGGAGGTAAGCTTGTGAAAAGCCTTTAATTAATTTCTTTGTTTTCAATTGTCCCTTTAATTCCATGCCAGTAGTTATTTAATTTGTTGTTAATTTGTTACCTGATTGATCAAATTTGGAATTAATTGATTGATTACATCCTCGGGAGCTTTAGAAGAATTACAAGGATTAATGTCTGCCCACTTTCTTTCTGTTAATATTGCCATGAACTTGTTTATAAAATGGACATAATATCTTAACTTGCATTCATAATAATAAAAAAAAATACATATTTTTTTATGAAAATTGAAATAGAGACTTCCACTGTATAAAGCATGGTCTAAACTAACTAACTCAACATGTGAGTGAAAAAGGTTTATTCATTTGCAAAATTAAAAAAAAAAATGGGAAAAATTCATTCAACCTTCTTTTGTAGTCTCCATTTCTTCCTCCCTTGCATATATGTCCAACTAGAGATAAACATTTTGAGAAACCAATCATTAGATTAAATGTTCCACTTATACAAATCATGTATGTAAAATACTATGAACATTTAACCAATAACCCCCTAGTATATGGGTTGTATACCCAAAACCCCCTACAGAAAATTTGATTTATGAAAGAGATAAGTTATAGGGTGATTTCACTGCCATCCACCCATATTACTAGTGCCACCCACTTGTTACCTACACCTTCCATAATACCCAAACTAACCTCCACTCAACCAACCTTAAAACAAATGTTTCTTTTTTACACCTACTTAATTAATATGAAAAAAACCTCAATTAGGGTTGTAACATAATTCTAATATGTTCAGCTAATGACTATTGAACATAGAATGATATTCTACTAGTGCCTATTGAATATTCAATAATGTTCAATACCTCATGCTGAATAGTTGTATACGTTCGGTTGGGATGACTAAATATAGTGATATGTTCAATTACTCCTATCTGAACATTAATTGATGTTCAATATCACGGGACTGAACAAAAATATGAACTTAAAATTTAAAAAACTTAAAAAAAAAGAAGTGAATCATAGTTTAAAAAAAAAATGTACATTTTTATTGTTGAAATCATTCCACATGATCACTTCATTGTCCATTAATTAATAAACATCTCTTTTTGTTATAGATTTCGTAAGGTTATATGAAAGTGTAAAGGTTTGTGAGAGTAGGGTTTATGAAAAAGATATGAAAGTGGGAAGGAGAAGGTGGGCTTTGGACAACTTTATAGCTAATTTTGGAGTTTTGGTTAAAAGTTAAATGCTAGAAAGATTGAATTTGGTTTTGTATGTGACGGTGATATTAGTCAATGGGACATTGCGGATGAAAATCCATTCATGGGGCAAATCACAACCGTCGATTACTTGATTACATGTACATCATCATTATTTGTATTTGATCAGACATGCATAATCAATAGCTACTGTTTGCATCACGGATGATGAATATTCAATTGTATGAAAATTTTCGATATGTGTGAAATATCTCTGTAAAGTTCATAAAACTTGTAATGGAAAATTTTGCACAGAGATGGTGTTCTTTTTTTCTTTTTTATTTTATTTTATTTTATTATAATTGTAATAGTTTCCACTTTAATAATGAATTACTTTTTTATCAAACAAAATTAGTGTCACGTTTGGATCTTGAGAAAGTTGACAAAAAGGAAAAAAAAAAATATATTGAGAAAAAAATTCCATTTGAGAGAATTTTCAAGCTGTTCACTTTTTTTTTTCTTTTTCTTTTTCTAATTTCTTTTGTGCTAATAAAACAATGCAATGTCAATAACTACATTATGTGCTAAAGGAAAAAAAAAAAATAATACTACAACTGGTAGGAAGAAAATTGACTTCGTTGGGAGATTAGTAGTCCTTTCGTTTATAATGAAGTATAGGTCATATTTCATCTCTTTAGTATCTTTACTTTAAATTGCTTCGAATTAGTCCCTAAAGTATTGACTGATTTCAATTTGGTATTATTTTCTTTGAATTATTTCAAACTAGTATCTAAAGTATTGATTTTTTTTTTTTTTTTTTTTTGAACTGCAGATTTTAAGCCTCAAAATAACATAGTAAGATTATCATTGTAAAAAAATTGAAGGATTAAATAAGAAACCCATGGACTGATTTGAAACAATTTAAGGTAAATGATGCTAAAGACAAATATGTTAATATTTTAGGGACAGATTTGAAGCAATTTAAAAAGACTGACGTAAAATATGATCTAAACTTCAAGAATATTTCCTATAGTTTACCCAAATTAAAATTAAAAAGGCAAAGATGCCTTATATTGGCTCCGAAACACAGATCTTTGAACCAGTCAGAGATCAAAGTGGTTGAAAATTGATCCTCTGTTTATTTTAAGGGTATTAATTATTTATATCCTTAATTAATCACTTTTAATATATAAAAATTTTGACATGCGAGAGGCCGGATCTAGAGCCGAAGAGATAGTTTGAATATAACTTTAAAAAGTTACAAGGAGATTGAGAGAATTTTTCAAACGTACGTCATTTCAGACAAAGCTAATTTAAACGGATATAAAGCTCGATAAAAATGATTCAAAATAAAAATAAAATAAAAAACTATGTTGTACGAAGCGTTGGCAAGCCGGCCTCCATTTCTTTAACTGCATATATTTATAGGAAAGTCGGTCTTATAATATATAATATATGCTATAAAAGATATATACAAAAAAAGTTTTGTACTTGGTCTTTCTTTATATTTGGTTTCTTTCCCTGTAACTCTCATTCCCAAATATTTATACAGTCTTCATTTTGCTATCCAAATCTACAGTCTTCATTGGTTCGATAGGTAAGAGAGGGAGGTAAGCTTGTGAAAAGTCTTTAATTAATTTCTTTGTTTTCAATTGTCCCCTTAATTCCATGCCAGTACTTATTTGTTATGGTTGATGGTTTTGGCTCCTCTCTAGATTAGTAATTACTAAATCATGTTAGTTATCTACTTACCTGATTGATCAAGTTAATTAAGGGTATTCATTATTTTTTTGGCGGTTCATTCTCATTTGATACGGAATCGAATGACTTAAAGAATGGTAATAATTGATCAAGTTAATCAGGTTTGGTTCATTCTCATTGGATTCCTCCACTGTTCAACTTACTCTGTAATCATAGGAGGGGAAAATACAAGCCCGCCCTTGTTTTTTTCCATCTTTATGTTCATTCTCATCTGATTTTGCTTTGGATCTATTTTCTAATCTAAAACTAAAAAGGAGAAAAATCAAAACAAGGAAAAGAAACGAACAAGATGGCAGACAATAATAACTATTTCAATTATATCAAAAGTGGCTAAGTACTTGATTGCTCCTATTGGATGGCCTGAAATCAGTATCTCAAGCAAGATATACTGCCATCTATCATCAGTGTACGATATTTAAGATCATTGTGATGATATATACCATGTGCATGCTATGTTCCTTACCTCATTTTTCCTCTTTATATTTCTTTACTCTTTTGCATTCTCTGTGGTGATTCAATTCTTGTTTCCAATTTTCTTTGCAGCGATACGGGTGAATACCTCTGCCTGCAGTTTGCGCCCAGGTGAAGAGAAACAAAAGAACGAGGAATACTTGCAAAGAACCTTTCATTATTTTCAGTCGTTACGTTGGTCCAACAGATCTGTTATTTCTTTTTCATCAACATCATCCTCCTTGCTGTTAGATTTTGCTTTGAATCTATTTTCTGAAAAATATATATACAAAACAAAAAAAAAAAAAACAAAAAGAAAAAAAAAAGAAAAAGCAGGAGAAGTAGGAGATGGGGGACATTATTGTGTCAATTGCATCAAAAGTTGCCGGGTACTTGGTTGCTCCAATTGGACGTCAACTTCGTCATCTGTTTAGCTACCACAATGTTGAGGATCTCCGGAGCCAACTTGCAAGGCTGGGGGATATGAGCGGCAGGGTGGAGCGAGACATTGTTGCTGCTAGGAGAAATTGTGACGAAATTGAACCTGATGTTGAAAAATGGCTGAAGAGTGTGGATGGAATCACTGAAGAGGCAGAGAAACTGCTTGATGACGAAGACAATGCAAAGAAGAGGTGTTTGAATGGATTGTGTCCTAATCTGAAGTCACGTTACCAGCTAAGCAAGAAAGCGGCGAACACAGCACAAGAAGTTGTTAGAATGCAAGGGGATGGAAAATTTGACAGTGTGTCTTATCCTGCCCCTCCGCCGGGAATAGGGCATACATCTATCAAAGGTTATGAGGCTTTTGAATCTAGAATGCCAATATTGAAGGATATTATGGAAGCGTTAAGGACTCCCAGTATTAACATGATTGGGGTATACGGTATGGGGGGTGTGGGGAAGCCACACTTGTGAAAGAAGTTGCTAAACAAGCTGAGGAAGAAAGGTTATTCAATCAGGTGGTGATGGCAGAAGTATCTGAGACTCCAGACCTGAAGGAAATTCGAGGAACGATTGCAGACATGCTAGGTTTGAAGTTCGATCAGGCGAGTGAACCTGGAAGAGCAGATCGGCTACGTGAGAGGCTGAAGAAAGAGAAGAAGATCCTTGTTATCTTAGATAATATTTGGGGAAGAATTAACTTGGAGGCTGTAGGAATTCCTTTTGGAGATGATCACGAGGGATGCAAAATACTGCTAACATCTAGAAGTCAAGAAGTATTATGTAATCAGATGGATACTCAAAAAAATTTTGGAATTGGAGTGTTACCGAAGGAAGAAGCATGGAATTTATTCAAGAAGATGGCAGGTGATGCTGTGGAAGATCCTGATCTGCAATCTACAGCAAGTGAGGTTACTGAAAAATGTGCAGGTTTGCCAATTGCAATCGTAACAGTTGCAAGAGCACTGAAGAATAAGCCTTTATTTGTCTGGAAGGATGCCTTGCAACAACTGCAAGCGTCTAACCGACCAAACATACCTGGAATGCAAGCAAATGTATACACAAGTCTAGAGTTGAGTTACAATAATTTAGAAAGTGAGGAGCTGAAGTCATTGTTCTTGCTTTGTGGTCTATATTTATCTAGTCAATACTCATCAGTCGATGACTTGTTAAAGTATGGGATGGGCTTGGGTTTGTTTCAAGACATCAATACATTGGAAGAAGCCAGAAATAGAATACATACGTTGCTCCATAATCTCAAAGCTTCTTGTCTGTTGCTAGACTGTGACAGCACACAAGTCAAGATGCATGATGTTGTTCTCGATGTTGCCATTTCAATTGCATCCAGGGATCATAATGGGTTTATGGTGAGATATGGTGTTGGGTTGAAAGAATTGCCACATAATCATTTACTGAAAAATTGCACTGCTATTTCTTTGCCTGACAGCAATATCCATGAGCTTCCTGAATGGTTGGAATGCCCATCACTTAAGTTTTTATTACTTTCTTCCCAGGATCCTGCTGTGAAAGTCCCAGATACTTTTTTCAAAGAGATGAAAGAACTCAAAGTTTTAGATTTGAGTGGTATACATTTTTCGTCACTACCATCATCTCTTGTGTCACTAGCAAAGCTTCAAACATTGTGTCTTGATCGGTGTGTATTGGGAGACATAGCTGTAATTGGAGAGCTTAAAAGCATAGAAATTCTTAGCTTTTTGGGTAGTGACATAGTTCAATTGCCGAGAGAAATAGGGAAATTGACTCATCTAAGGTCTCTAGATATGAGAGATTGTTCCAAACTTCGAGTAATTCCACCGAATGTCATTTCAAGCTTGTCTCGATTAGAAGAGTTAAGGATGATAAATAGCTTTGTTCAATGGGAAGCCGAAGGACCCAGCAGTCAAAGATGCAATGCTAGCCTGGATGAGCTTAAAAATCTGTCTTGCTTGATAGCTTTAGAAGTACACATACCGAATGCTGAAATTCTACCCAAAGGCTTTCTATTTGAGAATTTGATAAGATATAGAATACTTATAGGCGATGTCTGGAAGTGGCCCGCATATTATAAATATTCGAGAAGATTGAAACTCAAACTCAGCACGAGCATTCATTTGGAGGATGGAGTTAAAATGTTATTGAAGAGAACAGAAGATCTCTATTTAGATGAATTGATGGGCATCAAAAATCTTCTTTATGAATTAGACAGGGAGGGTTTTCAACAACTGAAGTTTCTCGGTATTCAAAGTAATTCTGAGATTCAGCATATCATCAACTCAATAAATTGGGTTTCATGTAGCGCCTTTCCTATCTTGGAGTATATTTTTCTGAAGAATCTAACCAGCTTGGAAGAAATATGCCATGGCCAGCTTCCAGATGAGTCTTTTCGTAAATTAAGAATTATAAGAGTGGAATATTGTGATAAATTGAAAAATCTCTTCTCATTGTCCCAGGCTAGAGGCCTTTTGCAACTCCAAGTAATCGAAATAACTGAATGCAACATCATGGTTGGGGTTGTTGCCGAGGAAAGAGAAGATGAAGAAGGCAATAATGAAGTGATGGATAAGATTTCGTTCCCACAATTAGACCGCTTATGTCTGCGACGTCTGCCAGAGCTTGTGAGCTTCTGTTCCAAAATGAAGACGATGACTTCCATACTTTATAGGAGACGGCAGTTTTCGAAAACTGATGCGGGATCTAAGGAGATCATTGCAGATGGAGAGCATGATATTCCCATACCACTTTTCGATAAAAAGGTACATATGAGTCTGTTGGTTCTTTTCAGTAGCATGTCTACTACTTCTGTTTATTCAATTTTTTAACGATTTAAAAAAAAAAAAAAAAAGAAGTTGTACACACTTCACTAGCACAAGCCAGAAGAATATTTTAAATTTTCACTTAGTAACCCACATCGTTTCAATGAGCCTCAAAACCAAGTTAGGAATTTGTTGCATAATTAGTAGTGTCCTAGTAGTGCAAAGTCCAGCACTGATTTTTTGGCGCTTCCTTTTTCTGTTTTTGGCAAAGGAATGACTAAATGTAGGGCATTTTTATGTCCAACAAAATTCAACCCAAACCTTGCGTAAATTAATAAAAGGGAAATGCAAAATGCCTTGGCATGGCATCTGATGTTCACGATTCATTGAAAGGTTTTCCTAAAGACATGTCCAATTACCAGGCCACTGATTCCAGAGAGGCCCAAAGTTGGAATGATTTAAAGACATGTTCTGAACCTTTTGTATTACAAGGGAGAGAACCTAAATCCACTTAACATGGATCTCACCATAATGTCCTAACTTCTACTTAGTCACATGCCAGTTTGAAGTTTCTGAATATATGTTTCCCAAAAATATGTATGTATGTATGTATGATTGTATGTATGAATGAATAAATGCGTGCTTGTACATAAAGTAATACATTGAATTGGGTTCTGCAGGTTGCATTTCCAAGCTTGAAGTCCTTGGAACTCTCGGAACTTTCCAAGTTGAAACAGATATGGGATGGCCAATCTCCAGTTGAGTCTTGCAATATACGGATCTTGGAGGTGGAGAAGTGTGCATTCCTCTTGACTATTGCTCCATCTAATTTTCTGCAAAGCTCACAGAATTTGGAAATTATAGTTGTAAAGAGTTGTGATTCAGTAGAACAAGTGTTGGATCTTGAAGGAATGAACAGTGATGAAGAGCATGCTGCGCTGCTCTCTCATTTAGTTACATTGAAATTAAGCGAGCTACCTAGGTTGAAGTGCATATGGAACAAGGATCCTCAAGGAATATTAAGCTTCCGAAGTTTAAAATGGCTACATATAGATAACTGCAACAGCTTGAAAAATCTGTTTCCAGTTTCCATGGCTCTTGATCTTGTTCAACTTCGACAAATATTAATAGCAAATTGTGATGTGATGGAAGATATTGTTGAAAAGGAAAAAGGAGCAAGAGAAGAAGCAATAGTTAAGATCGTGTTTCCTTTATTAAGAGAAGTTATATTACATTGTTTACCCAACCTCAGGAGTTTCTATCCAGGAAATCATAATTTGGAGTGTCCATCCTTGATACATATGTCGATAGATCGCTGCCCGAAAATGAAGACATTCACTTCCACCTATGTAGGTCTTTGATTGTTGGTCCAGCATATTTTTCATTATACCAAAAAGATTTCACTTACAGAAGGAAAATGCTATATGTCCCAAAAAAGTTGTCTCAAAAGTATCTCCCAAATGATGTATCTGATTATCGACCTTTCTCTTTTTTAGCAAATTCTCTCTCGATAATAAATGAACAGTTATGATTCTATCATATATTTGAGATGTATTTTTGCGATATATAGCATTGTCGTTTATACAAAGGTCCGATTGTAAGGGTTGTTAAGTTCTCAGGCCATGTCTGCAGTAGGAAAATTTCCTGGAATTCGATTTAAAAAAAAATAAAAATCAAAGCTTAAGTCATCAAATCAGCCAACAATCATTCAATGAAAAGGTTTCTTCTTCCTTGTTCCTCTATTTTATTTTATTTAATTCTGTTTTTTCATGCGCCTCTACAGTTCTGACCTTAGATTGCTTTATGTGTATGTGAATTGTGGTCTTATATCCTACCATGCTTAGTTATTCCAAATATATCTATTAACAGAATTAGGTCAATTCTGCAGGTTGCAACTCCCAATTTGGAGCGATTGTTTTTATTTCATGTTCCAAGCTTGTTCGCCACATGGAAGAAGGATTCTCAAGGAATTTTTCCCTTCCAAAACCTAAGCACCCTAGGAGTTGTTGGCAGTGAGTATTGGCGAAATGTTCACCAGCTTACAACTTCCATGGCCAAAAGTCTTGTTCGCGGTAAGCATTTGAGAAGTATCCTTACAACTTCCATGGCTAAAAGTCTTGTTCAACTCCAAGAATTATCGATTGGGCACTTTGACGACATGATTGAAGAAATTATTGAAAAGGAAGGAGTAGAAGAAGAAGCAACAGAAGTGATAGTGTTCCCTCAACTAACGTCTTTGATTCTACAATATCTTCCACAACTCAAGAGTTTCTGCCAAGGGATTCATATTTCAAAATGGCCATACTTGAAAAAATTATGTGTGGGCCGCTGTGACAATGTGGAGATACTTGCTTCTGAATTGATTAGCTTTGAAGAAACACGTGGGAAGGGCCATCTTGGAACTCCAATGAAACAACCCCTCTTCTTGGTTGACAAGGTATGAGCTTATCCTGTATATGAACTTTAAAGTATGACCAAATCCTTTTAGCCCCTAAAAATCATTGGGAAAAAAATTATAGCTTGAGGAAGAAAGAAAGTAAATTCTAAAGCATATAAGACACCTTTTTTTTTTTCTTTTTTTCTTTTTTAAAGAAAAAGTGGGTAGTAGGCATCAAAGAGGAGACTAGCATCCCAACTAGTTTGGCACCCTAACTCTTCTCAATCATGTGCCATATACCCTAAATATTATTAAAGAATAAAAGAATAAGAAATATAATGAAGAAATCAAACAGAGAAACATAAATAAAAAAGTCTAGTCTTCATGACTAATAAATGTCACAATCCATCTCACAAGAAAAAATTAATTAAGCTATAAACCTATAATTAGGTAAGCCTGACATATCCAAAGAACTGTGGATTTGTATTCCATAAAGTGAGAGAAGTGAGAGCAATAGCCTTATTAACCACTTTGTTAGCAACCATGCATGTTACATTCCCTAAACACATGAGAAAATTTAATATTCATTTTGGCTATAAGGGAAAGGCAGTTAGTCTATTTAGCTAACAAAGGCTAAGGAGGTTGCAAAGTCTTCTGTAAAACGCCATTAACAAGAATTAGAGAGTCACTCTTAATTCATAAGTTAAGCCAATCCTTCCCAAGCAATTAACTGGCAATATAAAGCTGAAGAACTTTGCTAAAAATGGTGTTTGAACTCCAACATTACAGCCCAAAATGCCCTTAACAAAAGCCTCTGTGTGATCTAAAACCTCCTCCACTAGTAGCCAGACCAGGGCAACCTCTAGAAACACTATCAATATTCACTTTAACCCATCTAGGAGTATTAGGTAACCAAAAGATTGTAACAATCTTAGGAGTTTTTTTTTTGAAACTTTAGCAACTTGAAAACCTTTAAGAATTTGGAGGTCTAACACCGAACAACCCATATGCAAATAAATCAAATTACTACCCTCTTTAACCCAATTCTTCACCGGATCAATAGCTCTATAAAAATAATCACCCTATTTTCAAATTTAAAAGCATTTCTTACCTTCCATATGGCCTAAATCACATTTAAAACTGTTGTCACCCCCTAGTCAGCAATTTGAGGGCTAAAGGAATGGGAAAGAAGTTGTAGCAAAGAGTGTTGAATGCTTTGAGCAGGGGAGAAAGTTACATTAAAAATGGAATGAATCCAGGACCAAAATAACCCTACTGATGTATATAGTCTAGAAAAAAGAGAAAACAAACAGCTAACCTACTGAGGTGCAGACTAGGTCGCTCTTTTTAAGACGTTTCGCGCCACTACGGATTATATCCGATGCATAGTTTACAAGCACGCCGCCTCCAGGATACAACAACCCAGCCACTCACTATTATCTTCTCAAAGTCTGCACAACTATGAGAAGATGGAAGCTCCACACAACACCTTACTTTGCCCAATAAACTCATAGAAAATAAAATCCAGAATTGTATAAAAGATTCATAGGAATAGAAGAGAAGATGGATGATTGTATATGAGTATATCAAATAACTAGAATAACTTACTATTTATAGGTGTTGAAGTTTGTAACTCATGATGACAGAATTAAAATTCTATCATAATGGTAAAAAGAGGTTATGTAGGTTACTCAAAATTTTAAAGGGAGAATAAATATTTGACCATCAAAATTATAGCTCATCAAATTATAACCCCATCATATAAATTATAAGTTTTTTTTTTTTTTTTATTAAAATATCCAACAATCCCCCACTTATTTTAATAAAAAAAACACAATAAATCAACTTTTAACAACTTTTGGGCAAAGTTAGAACAACATGCATAATGAAGGTGGCATTGCCTTGAAACCTTCACTTAGTATTTTAGTAAATCTAGTATTAGAGTCAAAGTGTACTAAGCCTTGAAACTAAGACTGCTTGAGGATACTAGAATTACATCATACACATATCATTCAAGGTGTCCTCGTACGAGCTTCAAAAACTAGCATATTATGGCCCTGTGCTTTATCCCGATTTTCATAAGTGCTATAGAGAATTAGCCCAATTCTCATAGGAAGCGGCCTCACTTCCACACTTATATAGGTGAGTCTATTAAGGATGCTCCCATAACTCTGACATCCCACCCATAAGGGCTATAGAATTCATTAAGAGATTAAAGTAATCCCAACCTCTAAATCATTACAGGATGACATACACTACACCATAAGGATGGACAATTAGTCTTTAAGACTTTTATTGTGTATGTCCATTCAAACCACTCTATGATTTGTTTTTCCATTAACCTAGTTCTTGGGATCTCCAGTCCCTATGAATGGTATCCTCATAGGCGATTTAATATCTTTGGGCTTAAGTCCCATCCCCCTCGATGTAATTCAGATCTTTAATCATCTTACTTCAATTCACATAATATAATCTCACAGTGCTGTGTTTTAAGATATGAATGAATTATGTACCCTGCCAATTGTGGCAATACTATCATAATATATCAACACATTAATATCTCAAAAAATACAGTCTCACAATATTGTGTTCATATAGCTGGATTGATTATGTACTCTGCTAATAGTAGCAGTACTATCATAATATCTCCACACATTGATATCTTAAAAAATACAATCTCACAATATTGTGTTCGCATAGAATCACCGTGCTAATTGAAATTTCAATCATCACTATAGCCCCAAGTATAGTGAATATCTCATTCACAAATAAATATTTATAGAGCATTGACACTTTAATCATCTTGGACAATTCCAATTACATACACCACTAAGGTAATATAGTTCACCATTAAACTCAAATGCGAACAATCTAAATAAACATTTTGGATAGTACCAAAGCATCTCTAATCAATTTGGATAATACCAAGGCATCACACTATCACAACATCTTGGATAGTACTAAAGTAACACATGATAATTTGGCATTCTCATAACCATACATCACTAGCTATTCCAACATACTAGCTAGAAAAATTCAATTATATGTAATGCCAATGAATTTAATCACTATAAATAATACTCAATAAAACATGTTAGCATCATATGAATATTTAAAATATTCCAAAAAATAAACAATGTCTATCAAGGCAAAAAATTTGAACTCGCCTCATTTACTTCATATTTTTCACAAATTATCATAGAATGATATCACATGAAATATTCTCACAATTCAAAATATTAAATTTCAAGTAACCCCCACTTTTAACAATATTCTCAAATAATACCATTGAAATGTAACCTAACTCCAGCGGTCACAAAATTAATATTTAACGACTATAAAAATAATTGCATTATAATTTCATATCATCTCAATACACTTTTTGCAGGAAAGACTAACGAGGCAACATAGCCAACCAAAACATGAGAGAATCTGTCAAATATATTGAAGCTGAAAAGGAAATTGTGGCATACATCTTTAGTTCTTGACGCCACAGTAGAAAAAAAAATTATATAAATTTATGGTGTCATCAACTTTATATAAAATTATATAAATTGAAACTGAAATGTTAGGTCGTCTTCTACGCAACAAACACAACATTTTGTTAGGTTGGAAGAAACCCAACATTCCAAAAGTGTTAGGTCATTTTCTACGCAACAAATACATAATATTAGGTTCTGCGTAACCTAACACCACGAGATTTTGCAAAAATTAAAAACACCATTAAAATTCAGAACACTTACCTCATCACTATTGGTGGCTTCATGATTAAGCTCAATCGTATATGACTATGGTTGTAAAGAGAAAAAAAGAATGTTTAAATCATTAAATGTAAATAATGAATCTTGATGGTGAATGTGGCTTTGTATGGGATGGTGAAAGAGAAGGAAGAAAGAGAATAAAGAAGGAGAAGGAAAAGAAGAAGGAATATGTAAAAGATTTAACCAAAGAGAATGTGGGTTTGTAGAGTTTAAATGGGGGATTAGGGTTTGCACAGAAGGAGGAGATGGAGCTTTTAAGGGGATCATGGTTGATATGAATGGATATTGGGGTGAACTTAACAAAATCCGTTATGATATATTAGGCATTTTAAATTTATATTTGTCCTAAATAGTAAAATCATTTAAGGGCATTTTTGAAAACATAAAAATTGGGGTGAGCTTAGAGTTGGTAGGGGTTGTAATATCGGCTCCCTTTAATAAATGGGTTGGGTTCGTGTTGGGCATATTGTTAAGTTTTCAACCTAAAAGGTTAAACTTGTAAGTGGAGGGCCTAATATAGGTATATGAAATTATAGCAAGTCATTTATTTAGGCGACGTGGGATAAAGTGTTATTCTACACTCCGCCTCGCGTATAGGCTAGTTTGGGTCTTGTCACGTAGATAACCAATGCTCTGATACCATGTTAAGCTTCCAACCCAACCTAAAAGCTTAAGCATAAAATGCATAAGCCCATTAGTGGTGAGCTCCATTTATTGTGTATTAAGTGAACCCCTTTTTCATTTCCTTCAGATGTGGGATAACACACACGTGAATCTCAACAATCACTCCCTTCACGTGTAACCCACACAAAGTTTACCCCCCCCCCCTCCGAGTACATGTGAACCTCAACAATCTCTCATTTCACGTGTAATCCACACAAAGTTTAACCCTCCCTCGAGTTCATTTCCTTCCGAAGTTTAACCTCAACAATCTCTCCCGGCCTTCATGTGTAACCCACACCAAGTTTAACCCCCCTCGAGTTCGAGTTTGATCCACTACTCTCCACAAGTTTTGTCCCCACACTCTTGCTCTTCATTGGTCACACTGCACACTGTCATGAGCCTGAGCTTGGGTGTCCGCGTCTTACGTGCTCCCTTGACTACAGCAATACCGTGAACACCAATCAAGAGCCCAAGCTAGGTGGAGGGCCATATAGGTATATGAATCTATAGCAAGCCTTTTATTTAAACGATGTGTGATAAAGTGGATTCTATTCTTCTACACATATGTTTTATATCCCTTATGTCTAATTAAAGTATTAAACAAAATCCATTAACACACCTATTCAAAGAAGGTCCAATAAGGGCACAACTGATGGGTTACCTGATTTATCCAATTTCGCCATCCCTTTGCCTCGTTTAAAATGATCTTGCTTATGATTTAATTGGAACCTAGCACAAATCTAACACTCATTAGGCCCAAATAGGACCCACATGATCCATTTCCGTAAAAAAATATTTAAAATATAAATAAAATTATATGTGCGAAAGAATTAAAAGATAAATGAAAATGAGAAATACTAATAGGTTTGATTTAGTTGAATCCAACCCATTCCGTTTAATAAAACTCCCAATCCAAACCCATCCTCTAGGCATGTTGGATATCTAAATTAGATTTTCTTAGCCCTATATCAAAGCATCAATGGAAGACGTCACATTAATCAAGACCCAACTCAAATAGCAACCCTCTTTTATTCTTTTAGATAGCCATAAAAAGATGAACCTTATATCTTGCCACCCTACTCAATTTTTTTATCATTTTGCTGGGATGGATTTAGACTACATTAATTCAGTTTCATATTTATATTATTTTTTATTGTATTAATAGAACCTAGATCTAATGCCTCGCGTGCGTGTGGGGTTCTTTTGTGCAAGCAATGAAAGAATTCATAACATATTGAGTTGGTTAGTCAAGAACTACGCTTCATCAAGTGGAGGTCTCAGTTTCAACTCCCAGCATCTACTATATGCTCCCTCCAAATGTGGGTGTCTGGGATGGGGCCGAAGGAGATTCGTCTTTTTTTTTTTCTGTGAAGGAGATTAGTCTAATCAACATTAAAAAAAAGAAAGAAAAGAAAAAAGAATAATCACCAGATACCCAATTGATGTTCTCCCCCTAAATT
>JAESVK010066559.1:632-25587 GCA_017140935.1 Hamamelis virginiana
ATATATATATATATATATATATATATATATATATATATATATATATATATATATATATATATATATATATATATATATATATATATATATATATATATATATTTTAACTTAATAAAAACCTACTCTTATCCCAAACATACCTAACATTAATAAATATGCATTATTTTACTTTGCAATATTAAGCATAAATTCTCGAAAATTTTAAATTGTTGAAGTAAGCAAGTAACTTTAATGTTGTTTTGCAAATAATCTAGTGGGGGCAAATTTAAAAATTCTTAAAATTTCTTGAAATTTTAAACTAATTCAATTTATTTTTGAAATTTAAGTTGGGGCACTTGCCCCCACTGCCTCCCTACTGTGTCCGCCCCTATATATATATATATATATATATATATAAAGAAAAGGGAAAAGCATTTTATAAAAATAGTATAAAAATATAAAATTTGAAAAAAGTCAACATAATGTTTTCTCTATTTTCTTGTAGTTTTAATTTACTGAGAACACAACGAAAAGGAAAATAAACACATTTTCTAAATTTTGGAAATTAAAAATAAAATTTGTTTTTAGATAATTTTAACAAAAATTTAAAACAAAAAACACTTTTGCAAATTAAGCAGATTCTTTGTTATTTTGACCGCTATGTAACACATCGATTCTTTCATATCACTTTATATACTTACATATCTTATGTAAGCTAAGTATGAAGTTCATTAAGAATTGTGGGATGTATATTTTAAAAGAGTATTGCTATATATTCCAAAAAACTATTCCAAATCAATCATAGCCTTCATTGATTATTAATTAAAGAATTTGCTAAAAAATAGAAAGGTTAGATCAACCGCCACATCATTTGGGATACACTTTTGGGACAACATTTTTGGGAGATATAGCATTTTCCATTTTGAAAAACTGATCATTTGATTAAAAACAGTATTTATGGAAATAGTGCATGCCAAAAATCATAGTGATCCAATTTTAGAATTTTAAAATAGAGTTATGAAAAACTGTGATTACTGAAAACTGTCACAGTTTCCTCAATAACATTTACGAGAGAAATCAACCGTTGAATCACTATGATTTTTCGCAGTTGGCAGACATGGCATGCACAAGTTAGTATCTAATCCAACTATCAGTTTTTTAAAATATGAATTCCACAATTAATCTATAGACTTTATGCTTACATAAACTTATGTCAGCATATATATTTGGTCATATCTTTATTACACATTAGTAATTCAATTTAAATGATTTTTTTTTTTTTTTGGGATCTTGGGGATAGGTCATACTCAAGAAAAGTCTAATGTGAAAAGTTCTCTTAAAATTTCCTTCCTTCATAAGGTCCTATTTAAAAATTATTTAATACGAAAAGTCCTAATCTTTTAAAAATATTTTTCAAAATAGCGGAACTACCCCTAGCACTGTGAAAACATGAACATATAGTCAAAACACACCCAAGAACAGTATTTTCACTGCACTGCATTTTCATTGTATTTTCGTTACACTGTCTTTCCACTGTGTTTTCAATGCACTTTTTATTTTCACTGTATTTTTCCTATACTGTATTTTCACTCTGTTTTTGCTGCACTCTTTTTTTACTGTGTTTTCGCTACATTGTATTTTCACTGCATTGTGTTTTTCTTGCATTATATTTTCTATGTGTTTTTGCTGCACTTTTTTTTTTTCTTTTACAAACTCAATGAAAACCCAACACAATGAAAATACCTAGCACATTGAAAACAACTTACACAGTGAAAACACCTAACACAGTGTATTTTCATTGTCCTATTTTTTTACAATCTCTCTCTCCTTTTTTTTTTAGAAGTATTTTTACTGTCTTTTTAGTATTTACACTATCCTTTCTTTTATAATCTCTCTCCATTTTGAGTATTTTCTCTCTAATCTCTTTCCATTTTCAGTATTTTATTTACAATCTCTCTCCATTTTGAGAATTTTCACTTTGTTTTTTTTTAGTATTTTCACTGTCTTTTCTGTGTTTTCTATAATTTCACTGCAATTTTTTGGGTTTTACATTGTTTTTTGTGTTTTCACTATCCCTTTTTCTTGACAGTGAAAACACAAACTCAGTCAATTTTGGCCTTTCAAACTTAGTGAAAATCCAAATTCAGTAGTATGAATCCAATTTCTAAACTCAAGGAATACCCAAACTTAGTCAATTTTCCTTCCAAACCCATTTTGAGTATTTTCACTATCCTCTCTCTCCCTCCCCCCTCTCTCATCATTTCTGGGAATTTATCTAAAAAAAAAGTTTGAATTATACTTCCAAAAAGTCTTAAGTATTTTTACTGCAGGTGTCAAACACCTCTCTTTATGCTAGCAAAAATCCAAACAGTTCTCACTGCATCCATCATCGCGTAAGAAGAGGAAGAAGAAGAAGATGATGATAGCATTCTCGGCAAACTCAGTGAAAATACTCAACACAGTTAAAACACCAAAAGTCAGTGAAAACACTCAACACGGTTAAAATACCCAAATTCAGTGAAAACACCCACACTCGGTGAAAACCCAACACAATGAATTCACTGTATTTTTTTATTATACAAACTCAGTGAAAACCCTACACAATGAATTTGTTTTGTTTTTCTTTGTTATTTTACTGCATTTTTTTTCATTGTCCTCTCTCTCTGTGTAAAAATACTCACTTTTTCATTGTCTCTCTCTCTCTCTCTCACACACACAGTGAAAATGGTAGCATTTTCTATTCAAGCAGCAACAATGAGTGCTTGATCATAATTATCCTATCCTTTTCAATGCTCACTCTTTATCGGTGCCGTACTACCGCACTACTTTTTGAAGAAATGATAGCATTCTAGTTATGGAAAATTCCACTTTATGATATTGTTGTTATGTTGCACGCTAAACCCCTTTGAAATCAAAATCTCAGCATTGCAACAAATGGAGACTTGTGCTTTGCATGTTGATTGTCAAGAAAGCAGAGATCGGATGGATTTTATGATTTGAATGAAAAATAAATAAATGAAAATTAGTCTAATTTCCATTCCTGTGACTTAGAATTTAAGTGAAATTTCTTCTCTCTCTCTCGCGCGCGCGCGCGCACAGTGAAAATACAATGTGCATTTGTGTTCGCTAGTTCCCATAAAGGAGAAGGAGGAGGAGGAAGATGAGATTGGTTCATGCCGGCGACATACCTATATTTAAGGTAGTTTCACAACTATTACTCTAGTGATCTATGAACAAGAACAGAGAAGGTAGAGAGAGAAACAATTCATTCATCTTTGTTAATCAACCATTACAACCTACTGACTATATATTTATATAAAGAGACTAACTAACTAGCTAACTAATAGTTATACAGCTGTACAAAGAACTAACTCAAACAAATTCTAGTTACAACTAATAGCTTCCTTAACATCCCCTCTCGAGTTTATGGGGCTGGGTTGCACCATGAGCTTGCGAACAAGAAACTGAAATCGAGCAGTAGGCAGAGACTTGGTAAAAATATCTGCATTTTGATAAACAGAAGAAACAAATTGAATGTGAATAACATGTTGCAGAACCTTCTCCCTAATGAAATGATGATCAACTTCGATATGTTTAGTGCGAGAATGGAACATAGGATTTGAAGTAAGAGCAATAGCACTCTTATTATCACACCATAACCTGGGAATAGGAAGCTTAACATGGAGCTCATGTAAAAGAGTCTGAATCCAACATAATTCCGCAGTTGCCTGAGCTAAGGCCCTGTACTTAGCTTTATTGGATGAACGAGCAACAGTAGGTTGCTTTTTAGCAGTCCAGGACACAAGATTAGCTCCCAGATAAACACAAATACCAGAAGTAGACCGTCGATCCGAGGAATCCCTAGCCCAATCGGCATCAAAATAAGCCTCAAGCACCAGTGGAGAAGCATGAAACGAAAGCCCATAATGAAGGGTACCTTTGATATAACGCAGAATCCGTTTAACAGTAGCAAAGTTGTAAGACCCCGAAATTTTTTTTTAGCATATATATATTTTATCTATTTATATATGTGATTGTTGTTATTATATTTTAAATATACACTTGGCATTTTGCCATTGGGCAATGAAATGTGCCATGTGGTCATCAATTAAGAAGGGTGCATGAGAATTTATGTACACCCTTGGGTGACATCTAAAATGTGAATGGTGGGTATATATGAATGGTGGATGAATGAAAGAATGGTGGATGAATCTAAGAGTGGTAGCTAAATTTGAGAGTGGTAGATAAATTTGAGAATGGAAGATGAGAATGATGGATGAATGTGAGAATGGTGGATAAATTTGAGAATGGAAGATGAGAATGATGGATGAATGTAAGAATGGTGGATAAATTTGAGAATGGAGGATGAACCATTTCTCTATAAATACCACATTTCAAATGCTAATGAATACACAAGTAGTAGAGAAGAAAGAATTTAGAGAAAGAAAGAGAAAGAAAAGAGAGTGAGAAGTACTCTTTGAGTTGGCAAGGAGTAAGCACTTGAAGTTCAACACACACACAACCAAGGTAGGGTTCTACTATCTTACATATTTCATGTTGAGTTTGAAAGAAAATAAGGATTTCTTGTCTTCTTTAGAAGTAGAAATCTTGTTTGATAAATTCATGCAAAAATGAATTTGGCTTGAGGTTGAAAAATTAATGTTCATATACGTTGAATTTTTCAGATTTCAATTCATAACAGTTTTAGTATAGAAATTCTAATTAAATGTAGAAAAATCGTTTTTGAGCAAGGTTTGTTGGAATAATTTCCTAACTTCTAAATTTGTTTTCAATAAAAATTTTATGAAGAAATAATGTGATTTACTATTTTTCTTTGATTTTAGAAATGGCTGTTACACAGCAGGTAATCACACTATTTTTGTGTATCAACTTGAATTTAAAATCGGATGATGTTCCACTCATCCTAAAATCTTGAAAATTTATGGAGGTATTTATACGTGAATCTAGTTTCTACCTGTAAAATTTCACATTTTTATTCGAAGAGATGAATTTTTAAAAATTCAAATACTATTGCTGGGTTGAACAAATATATATATTTCCAGCTTTTTGTTTTGAGATGCTAAATAATATTTTAGCACAGAAAAATACTTTTTCCTTGAAGCATTTCGAATTTATGAATAATATCGACAGGAAAATGGTTTTATTTTATGGGATATATATAAATATTATATATATGTCAATGATGTTGATAATTCAATTGAGTGATAATATTGAATTGAAGTATTTCTTTAGATACCTAAGGATATTTATACAAATTAATTGAGATATCTGGAAAAAATGGATACTGTGGACTTAAGGTAAACCCCTGAGAATGAATATATTGCTTAGGGAACTGTGTTGACCTATATTCAGTAATGATATATATTACGAATGGTGATGTGATTATCTTGATTCTTTTAAAATCAAGTATAAGATAATAATAAAGATTATAACATGCTGTTATTGTTTGTTATGAATAACATAATGTATATGGCGCATGTTATTTATGATGCATAAAATATATGCATGTGATATTTGCCATACTAATTGCAAAATAAATTGGCATATGGCAACGTGGTTGTATTGGAAAGAAAGTGACTGGACTTTTAAGTAAATTCCTTACATCTCCTAGTACCAATGTATTTGTGAAAATAAAACCGTGAGCTTGTTATGTAGACATACGTGTATGGGTATGTATGTTGTGCATACAAGCAAAACGAGAAATATTGTTATTTGGAGAAGTATAGAGAATTACAAAGGCACAGTTACAGGTAGTGGCTCAAGTTGATTCATATGTATATCATTGATATAACTGTTGAAATGAAATATATGAGCAGATATACTATGAAATGTATGCATGAAATGTAATACATGAAGTATTGATATAAGATGTATGCCATATGTATTGCATGAAATAATTGCATCTGGCATGAGACACAGTTACATGTGAGGTATATTGCATAGAAAATCATATGCATTTGTGATAAATTATGTAACTGAGGAATTGAGACACCACCGATGGACAAAAGATCCTGGTAACAGTTAGTGCACTAATATATCACCCTTGCTAAAAACAGTACGTAAACCCTCTTGTCAATGAGTGACAATCGCGGTAGGTCCTAAAAAGGCGGGGACTGGGTGATATACATCCTAAAAAGGCGGGGATGCTGTTGTGGTAAGATGGTTGAGTACCTTAAAAATAAGGTAGTCATCTGCTATGATGAAATGGTAAATCCTAAAAATAAGGTTGCTATTTGAAGTACTGATATCCGTTTGGTAAGAAAGACAGGACAGAGAAGATGGCAGACATAATTGCATGAGCATTGCATTGTATATCTGTCATATGCATAAAGCATGATTATTTTTATAAAAATGAGATGAATATATCTTGCAATATATCAATGAATAAGGATATTATATGTGATGTTTAATTGATGATGGGATTTATTGATGGATTTAAAAATCCTGATGTTTCTTTTAAAAGCATCATGTAATATTTGAGGTTTACGAACCTTACTGAGCAATAGTGGTTTTTGCTCACCCCGTTTATTTTTCCCCCCCCACAGGATCAACAAGTCAGTAACTCGGAAGAGAAAATTGGGAAGTTATGAGGATGGATCTGACAGTGTTACTCTCTGTGAATACTCATTTAGAGTTTGAGAATAATTTGAGTACATTACGGGACTGTACTCACATGATATACTAGTACTCATTGTTGTCTTTATATTTTGGAATGTAGTATTTTCCGCACTTTATGTATTTTATAAAACTCTTAAATTTGTATTGGAATTATCCAAAGATGAGTGTTAGATGTTTTATGGTATTGTATCATTTCCGCATAGGGGTTACCCTGTGTGGGGTGTTACAAAAGTCCTTTTTTAAGGGGTTGTGCATATGTTGACAAGCTTGATTAACAGCAAAGGACATATCAGGTCTAGTGAGAGTCATGTACTGAAGGCTGCCAACAAGACTTCAATATAAAGCCGGATCAGCAAATGGAGAAAGGGCATGAGGTAAAGAAGACTTAGAGGCAGAGGGAGTATTAGAAGGCTTGCAATCAAGCATATGTGGACCAGCCTTTTGACGGGGGCTTATGAGGATCCACATCATCACCGGGCGATGATTAGGGGGTTTCTGAAAACAATAAAACAAAGGAGTCGCCGCCTTATTTTTAAGGAATAAGGAAACCATGAAAATGTTTTATTTTTAAAATCAAAACAAAACAAACTCCATTTTTCAATGAAAAGACAGTCTTCGAACCAGAGATGGATCCAGGGGATAGGTTACGACATGGGAAGGTTCCAAGCTTTCACTTGTAGGCACCCACCTCGCCCTAATTAAAGGACTTTTAATTTATTTGGGCTATTTAAATTTCTTAATGCAAACAATTCTAAATAATCTAATCAACCAATAAAATAGTGATATAAATGCAATAATCTATATTAGTTTATTAATAATAAAAAATATAAACAAACCCTAAGAACCTAGAATACCCTACGGGCATCCTAGGGCGGACTTGAGCCCTATTAGCGCCTACGTAACTTACTAGTGTCACCTAGCAAGTATCAAAGTCCACGTAGTTCGATTACCCTAGGATTCTCCTATTGTAATCGATCACATCATCAAAGGTATTCAACCTAATTCAAGACTCTAGCTTCGAGAGTTTTTTATCCGTTTAAAATCATTTATTTGAAATCATTCCAAATTAAAAGACTTTCATAAAATCCAAATATCCTAAATAATTCTCATCTTTAGAATTCAATTCCAATTGAAAATCTTTTTCAAAGATATTTCAAGAAAACAAATCATATCGGGAGGAATCTCATTCCAAGGTAAAAATCTTAAAACATTTCAAATTCTTTTGAAAATCATTTAATAATCAAATCTTTCATAAAATCATGTTTATTTCATAAACATTATATCAAAAATCTTTTTATAAAATATCTCGAAGATTGACTCTCAAATCGATTAAAACACCTAATTCAAATCATGATCTTTACAACAAAGGACAGTCCTAGGGAAGGTCAAGTGACCTTCCTAAGCCTAGGGTCTCTAGCTAGCCCTAAAGTTTGTCTAAAACCCTAAAATCCTAATGCCAATGCATGCTGGAATTTTAAATAAATTAAACAAATACACATCCAAATCAATTCTACAATGCATGAAAATGTTCCTAAATGCACACTAATTTTGCTATGTGATCCTAGGCATATTTTTAAGTTAAATTTGACCCTAAAATGATTTTTAGAGGTGATTTAAGAACATAAACAAACCCGGACAGATTTGAGTATGAACTTTAAGCCACTCTAAAAACCTTGAAAACAAAGAATAAAAATGTGAAGATGGCCTAGCATGCTCTCTACATGAATATACTATGAAAATGCTATAAGAATCATGCAAGATATGACTTAAAAATGATAATTAAGCCATTTAAAACTCATATTCAAATCTGGACAGATTTGAATACGTGCTTAAAACACCTCAAAAAATCATTTTTAATCCACAGAAATAATAAATAAACACCCTAGCATACAATCTAACATGCTTGACTAAATTACCATGCAAAAACATATCAAAAACTACACAAAAATATGCTTAAACAATTAATTTAAACACAAGGGGAGGGTCTTACCTTTGCACGCTCCCTCGTACACCATTTATATATTCAGACAATCAAATTCATGGTAAGTGTTTAAATAATCATAAAAGTATAAACAAAAAGACTCAAGACTCAACACATGTCAAAATAACATATCAACACATTCATATCATCATTAACACCATCAATCAAACATTAAGAGATTCAAATAACAATATGAACATATCAATATCTATTCTAAACATGCTTACACATAAAATAATGAAAAACTCACCCTAAACATGATAACTAGCGTAAAATAACAACAAAACTAATCCTAAACATTTTAACTAGCACAAAATGATAATAAGACTAATCCTAAACACATCTAATCACATAAAATCATAATGAAAGACATCCTAACATGCTTGCTAAACATACAATCATAATAAAACTAACCCTAATCATGCATACTCACATAAAATCACAATAAAACTAACCCTAATCATGCATACTTACATAAAATCATAATAAAACTAACCCTAATCACATCTAATCACATGAAATCACAATAAAAGACATCCTAACATACTTGTTAACATACAATCATAATTATACTAACTCTAAACATGCTTGTTTACATAAAGTCCTAACAAGATTATTCCTAAACACATTAAACATATTACTACCTTATATTAACCACTCATCCTATTCTAATAATGCATATATATATATATTTAATAAATATCAAAACAATCAAACATAAAACTAATATTATGCTATCATACATGAACAAATGAGAAAAGACTTATTCAATAGGAAAACAATCACCTTTCTCTCTTCTCCTTGATTAATCTCCTTCAAGTTCCAAGCCTTGAGTCCTTCTCCTTTCTTCTCCACCTTAGTTCTCTCCTTCAATAGTGTAAGAATGAAAAAAATAGATCTGTAGCCTCCTCTCTAACCCTAGAATTCTCCGTCTCTCTCTTGTGAACCTCCTTAGTAGTGTATTGATAGGGTTAGGGTTTTAATCATTGAATGCTGGGGATTTAATGCACTAAAATCCATCCTAGGGCTTAGAATCAATCCTCCTAGGGTTTGCAAGCTGAACCAAGTTCGAATTCATTCCAAAAAATCGAATTAAATCGGCCAAAACAAGTGGGAGAGCCTCAAACTTTCCAAAATGAAAAAAATTGGCTCGACCATCCTGATGGCCGTCCTAGCTAGGACGGTCACCTTAGTGACTTTCCCATTTTCAATGGGATTTCGTATTTTGGCCATATTTTGGTCAATTCTCATCCAAATTCGATGATCCAGGTATCAAAATGACTGTATTTTGATCCTCCACATTTTTAAAAGGTTTTTGGGTCAAAAATACTTGACCATGGTCAAGGGTTTTGGTAAAAAGCTAGCCAATTGACCCTGTCGTGCCAAAATTGGTCATATGACCATTCCTTGTTTTGTAAAATTGATCAATTAGGCTTACACCACTTCTAAAAACATGGTTTTAATATGAAATTGGTACTTGAAAACATGTTTTGAAAATCTTTAATTTTGGTGAAAACGACCAATTCACGGTCAATTTGAACAAAACCCTAATTTGACTCATTCTCACCCGTGGGATCAATTTTGGGCGAATCTATTCCAACCATTCAAAAGTTCAATTGGCACTCCAAATACACTCCACACATCCATATAAACTCAATGAAACAATCCGTTTCGAATTCGGAGGTCATTCGAAAATTATACGAGAAAAAGGATGAAAACGCCCATCAAGTCGCAAAAACCCTGATTACCTATCGAGTTCTCATTAGAATGCCATGAAAATTTACAGGGATATTCTAAAACACCTCAAAAGTCAAATGCAATTCAAATGGATTGATTCCAATCCAAATGTACACATGAAATAATGAATTGTCCATTTTCTTCGAAAGGGGTAATTTGAGTAAATTGATCTTTACAAGTCCAATATCCCATTAAATGACCAACTTTTCAAGCTAATCATTTACAGAAACATATTATCAAAATAATTGGTGAAATGGGGTGTTCACAGCATCCCAGCTCTATTAAGAACCTTTAAAGCATACTTTTGCTGCAAAGAATGCATAGAATCACCCAATTTATGAACTTGTATTCCAAGAAAACAGTTCAAAGATCCAAGATCTTTCATAAAAAAAATGCCGAAAGAGAATCAACCACTGAGTAATGTGACTGGGATTTGAACCAGTAAAAAGGATGTCATCCACGTATCTTAAAAGAAGAGTAAGATGACCAGTAGAATGAGAAATAAAGAGAGAGGGATCAGCCTTGCTTGCAATAAACTAGTAGTGATTAAGTAAAAATGAAGAGAATGTTTCAAACCACGCCCTTGGAGCTTGCTTCAAACCATAAAGGGCCTTGTTCAATTTATAAACATGTCGAGGAAACTGAGAATCAACAAAACCTTGAGGTTGAGTCATGTAGACTTATTCAGATAAAGTATCATGTAAGAAAGCATTAGAGACATCTAATTGTTTGATGTCCCATTGATAATGCACAGCTAATAACAAAACAATGCGGATGGTAGGTGTGGACACCCCATTTTTACCAATTGTTTTATTATGTGTTTTTGCGAGTGATTAACTTGAAGAGTTGGTCATTTGATGGAGAATTGGACTTGTAAAGACCAAATTATCCAAATTACCCTTTTCGAGAAAAAGGGATAATTCATCATTTCATGCATACATTTGAATTGGAATCAACTCATTTGTATTGCATTTGTTTTTTTGTGGTGTCTTAGGATATCCCTGTAAAATTTCATGTCATTTTGACAAGAACTCGATAGGTAATTAGGGTTTTTGCGACTTGAAGGGCGTTTTCGTCATTTTTTTCGTATAATTTCCAAATGACCTCAGAATTCGAATCGAATTATTTCATGGAGTTTATATGGATGTGTGGAGTGTACTTAGAGTATTAATTGAACTTTTGAATGGTTGAGATGGGTTCGCCCAAAATTGATCCTACGAGCAAGGATGAGTCAAACTGAGATTTCATTCAAATTAATCATGAATTGGTCATTTTCACCAAAATCAAAGATCTTCAAAATATATTTTCAAATATCAATTTCATAATAAAACCATGTTTTTAGAAGTGAGTTAAGCCTAATTGATCAATTTTACAAAACAGAGAATGGTCTTATGACCTATTTTGGCACAACCGGGTCAATTGGCTAGCTTTTTGCTAAAACTCTTGATCATGGTAAAACATTTTTGACCCAAAACCCTTCTAGGAATGTGGAGGATCAAAGCACGGTTATTTTGGCTTTTGAATCATCCAATTTGGACTAAAAACGAGCAAGATAGGGCCAAAATACCAAAATCCCTAGAAATTAGGGAAAATTGGAGAAGGCCATGCATGGTGACCGTCGAAGCTAGGACGGCCAACTCTCCAGGCTAGGACGGTCACCACGATGGTTGTCTTGATTTTTTGGGTTTTCAAAATTTGGGACTCTCCCACCTATTTTACCCGACTTTGCTCGATTTTTTTGAGATAATTCAAGTATAATTAAGCCTTAGGACTCTGAGGAGACTCATCCTTGGCCCTAGGATGATTCATCCTTAAATATAGGATGATTTTAGAGGGATTAATCTCAACCATTCATGGTTTTTTTACCCTAACTGTATAAATACACTTTGATAGAGCCTGAGAAAGGAGGTTACTTCATTTTTGTTCATCATTCAAGAGAGAACCAAAGCCGAAGAAGGGAGAGAGAGGTGGAACTTAAGGCTTGGAGCTTGAAGGAGTGTAGCCAAGAAGGAAGAAGAAGGGTAAGTGTTATATCCTAGCCTCGTTTATTTGATTTTCATCTAAATCTTCTATGTTATGGTGGAAATCTAGTTCATCTTCGTATGAGATGAGCTAGCTTCCATTTTTTATGTGTTTATTATGCATGTTAGAATAGATTTTTATTTAATTATGTATGATAGGGTAACATCAGTTTGTGTTTGATTATTTGTGTCATTTGTTTAATGCATTTACATATTGGAATAAGATATGTATGTGCTTTTTAATACATGACATCAACATATTTGTATGTTTAAGAATATATTAGTTTGATTAAGTAGATTGTTTGTATGATTTTATGTGTGAGCATGCTTAGAAGTAAGCATTAATATATTTACATGTTATTGAAATCTTGTGGTATTCATTTGAGGATCATATGATATTAATAGTTATGTAAGTATGTTGAGGCATTATTTTTTGATATGTGATGAGTCTTGAGTCATTCTTTTATGCTTTTATGATTATTTAAACACTCGACATGGATTTGATGGTTTGAATATATGAAATGTGTACGAGGGAGCGTGCAAAGGTAAGATCCTCCCCTTGTGTTTAGGTTAATTGTTTAAGCATGCTTTTAAGTGTAGTTTTGATCTTGTTTTACATAGCAATTTAGTCAAGCATGTTAGGTTGTATATTAGGATTTTTATTTGTCATTTTATTGGATTAATCATGATGATTTAAACCCTTTTAGGATTGGTTTCAAATCTGTCCAGATTTGGAATGGGTTTTAAAAGAGGCTTAAACATCCCTTTTAAGCCATATTTTTGCATGCATTTCATGTAGGAAATTATACTGATATGTTAGGTTGCATTTTAGGATTTATTCTTGATATTTTGAATGGGTTAATTATATTAATTAAGCCCCTCAAAGTATGTGTTCAAATCTGTCCAGATTTGAATATGGACTTTGAAGAGGCTTAAATAATGTTTTTAAGCCATGATTTCATGTGCATCTTGTAGATTAAATTCACATGTCATGTTAGTATGCATATTAGGTATTTTATATGATTATCCATGTGACTGTGAACCAGCCAACCTGGATCGGGAGGCCCTCTCGTTCACCTTGGGGAAGTGTTTATCTTGAGTGGATTGTGGATGATGTTTATCCGTCTCAATTTATCCTTCTCTATTATCCACATTTATCATTCTCTATTATCCACTCAAGATAGGGTTTTTGAAAAAGGATAAGAGTTTGTAAAAACTTGGAGTCGCCACCTTATTTTTAGGGAACAAGGAAACCACAAAAAAGAATTTTATTTTCAATAAAACATTGACCCAATATTTTGGAAAAGCATGGTCTTTCGAATCAAAGTTGGATTCGGGGGCTAGGTTACGAAGTGGGAAGGTTCCAAGGAACTCCTTGTAGGCACTCACCTCGCCCTAATTAAAGGTCTCCTAATTAAGTTTGGGCTTTATCAAAATCTTTTCAAAACAATCCTAGTATATCTAATCAATCACAAAATATGAATAATAATGTATAATAATAATAATAAATAGTACAAAAGTATACACAATCCTAAGGGTCTTAGGAGACTAGAAGTCAACCTAAGATTGGACTTGCGCCCTATTGACTGCCTACGTACCTTATCAATTGCTTGACAAAGATCAAAGTCCACGTAGTTCGATTACCCTAGGACTCTCCTATTGTAATAAACCACATAATCATAGAGATTCTATCTTATCTTGGACTCTAGCTTCGAGAGTTTGAGTTTGATCAAAACACTTGTTATGAGAGATGAAATTTCATTCCATTTTGAATTCTTTCAAAATCACTTTTTAGAATTGTTCTCGAAGTAGAATCCTAGGTAAAATGGAACTCTATTCTTATTGTAATTCATACAACAAAGAAGAGTCCTAAGTGGAATCAAGTGACCCCTGGCCCCTAATCCTAGGGTTTCTAGCTAATCCTAGGTTAGTCTAAATACCTAAAACACTATGATATGCATGCTGGAATTTCTGGAAAATAAATAAAAAAAATATAATCAAGAGTGCAAACAATGCATGCAAATGTCCTAAATGCAAATCTAAGTTAGCTATGTGAACCTAGGCATGTTTCTATGTTGATTTTGGCCTAAAAAGTGAGTTTTAATACACTTTTAGGTCACTTTAAATCCATGGACAGATTTGAAAGTAACCAAAAAGTGTACTTACAACCCTAAAATAATGAATAAAAAGTGATAAAAATATGTACTAAATGCAACCTAATATGCATACTAAATTACCATCAAAACTTGACATTTAATCACAAGGGAAGGGACTCACCTTTGCATGCTCCCTCGAACACAATTTGTATATCATTCCAATCAAGACAATTAAAATAATGATGTAAACAAACCCAAAAATCAACTATGAATATGCAACCTTCAATTTTTATCCTAACATGGTAACAATGCGTAAAATGACTCAAAGAGATGGACTAATATGATTTCCTAACTAAAAAAAAAAATAACATGCATAATCCTAACTTCCTAGCACATATTCTAGACATGAAATAAATCCCAAATATCTAATCCTAACATGGCATGATCAAAGAAGAGTGGGAGAAAAGAGAGAGAAATATGCATACTAATTCCTATCATGCATTAAAGAAAACTAGTTTAATAAATTAATTCCTATTATTCTAATCATATGAACTAAATCCTATCATGCATACTAAAAAATAAACTAAATCCTATTATGCATATTAAAAAAATAAACTAAATCCTGTTATGCATGCTAAAAAAAATAAACTAAATCCTATTATGCATATTAAAGAAATAAACTAAATCCTATTATGCATGCTAAAAATAAACTAAATCCTATTATGCATATTAAAGAAATAAACTACATCCTATTATGCATGCTAGAGAAATAATAAATTAAATCCTATACTAACAATGAACTATATTATATGCATACTAAGGAAATAAAAGCCTAACCTAGCATGATTAAAGAAGAAGCAGAAGAAGAAGAAGAAGAAGAAGAAGAAGAAGAAGAAGAAGAAGAAGAAGAACAGAAAAGAAAACTGCAAAACTTTAAACTACTAACCTCTTTCTCTTGCTTCAAGCCTTCTCCTCAAGCTTCAAACTTTCTCCTCAAGCTCCAAGGACCTCAAGGACTCTAAAACTTAAGCTAGAGTGCTATGGGGGAAGCTTGTACAATTGCTCAAGCCTCTGCTCTCCAAGCTAGCTCTCTAAAGCTTTTTCTGTGTGTTGAAACTGATTTCAAGGCCCTCTATTTATAGGGAGGCCTGAATTTGATCAATGGCTGAGTTTGAATCCCTTAGGAATGATCAAAGGGTTCAAAATCAGTCTTTCAAGGTGTTCATACTCATCTAAAAGTTCCCATGGCCGAACTGGACACATGGCAGGGCTTGGAAGAGTCCTGGCGGGAAAAAAACTCTGATTTATGCATTTTATGGCAAAAAGCATCGACGACCATCCACTCTAGGACGGCTGGTCGTCCTTCATGGATGGTTGGCTATCCCTAGGTGGACTTACATCGGTCCTCCATGCTATTTTTAGCCTGTGTTGACCTACCTCAGCCCGTTTTGACCCGGTTTCGGTTTTTTTCAGCTTTTCGGACAGGTTTTAAGTCCAAATTTGACGATTCAAGCGCCGAAACGATCGTGATTCGATTCTCCATGTTTTAAGAAGTGAAAATGCATTGACCAAGGTCAAAGGTTTAGGAAAAAATCGACCGATTAGCTGTTTAGGGCATGCCGGGCCCAAATTAGGGTTTTGAAATTTGCTAACCGATTGCTTTCGAAATCATTTCTTCTTCTTGAAACAAGTTTTAAAATGTTTTAGGAAAGTGTTTTGAAGCCTTTGAAGGCTTTGGTTTGATAAAATATCGAATCCCGGTTGCTTCCGGTCGAAACCCTAATCTGGGCTTTGAAAGGGCCTTTCGATCCTTGAGAGCCAAATATGAGCCAGAAGGCTCCACAGACCTTGCCACTTATCAACTTAGCTACCAAACACACTTTAAATATCTATGCCAAAGCCTCGAGACCATTTGAGACAAGATCGACAGTCATTCAGGGTTTTTGTGATCTAAAGGACATAACTTCCCTTCAGTCACAAAAGGCCTTATTTTCTATCAAGCCTGGCTCAGAATGCCATGAAATTTTGCAGGGATGTTCCTAGACTCTCTAAAAATTAAATGAAAAAAGAACCGACTCAATCTGACCTAAAAACCTACATGTGATAATGACCTCTACCTAATTACCCACAAAGGGTAAAACTGGGAACTTAGGGTTTTAACACCCTATTTCATTTCTAATTACAGGCAACCATTCATGACCATACTCATGGTCAAAAATGGATGTCTACAGTGACATAAAAATGCTTTTTAAGCACTTCAAAAGGGATATTCAAATCTGTCCAGATTTGAATATACACTTTAGAGTGACTTAATTATCATTTTTCGGCCACATTTATGCATGTTTCTTTATATTGTCTCATAGTATATTCATGTAGGATGCATGCTAGGTCATTGCCATGGTTTTTATTCCTTATTTTCAAGGTTTCTAGAATGATTTAAGATCCACATTCGAATCTGTCCAGAATTGAAAAATGGTTTTAAGTTATTCTAAAAATCATTTTAAGGTCAAATTCAACTTAGAAATATGCCTAGGTTCACATAGTTGAATTAGTATGCATTTAGGAGTATTTTTCATTCATTGTTAGAATTAATATCATGCATTCTCGTCTATTTTGTTTAAATTCCAGCATGCATTGCATTAGTATTTTAGGACTTTAGATTAACTTAAGGGTTAGTTTGAGACCCTAGGTTTAGGAAGGTCACTTGACCTTCCCTAGGAATTTCATTTGTTGTAAAAATTGCATTCAAATTCAAGTGTTTATCGAGTTTAGGAGTCTATCTTTGAAAGGGATTTTAAAAGTGAATTTTATTGAAAACAATTGATTTGTTAAATGGTTTCCCCATGAAATGGGAGTCTTTTAAAAGAATTTGTGTTGAAAATGATTTCTTTGAAAAAGAAATAGTTTTTTGGAATGAAATTCCATGGATAATGATTGATTTGAAAAAAGAAGTTTAAATTGAGGTTTGCTTCTAAAAGATAAGTTTTATCTTTTAAAATTCCGATTGCATTGGAAATCTTTTAATTATCGAACTGTTTTGCAAAATAATTTGAAATGGATAAAAACTCTCGAAGATAAAGTCTTGGATAAAGTTGAATACTTTCAGATGATATAGTTCATTACAATAGGAGAGTTCTAGGGTAGTTCGAGTAGTCGAACTACGTGGACTTTGATACTTGCTAGGTAACACTAGTAGGTTACGTAGGCGCAAATAGGGCTCAAGTCCGCCCTAGGATACTAGTGGGGTGTCTTAGGTTTTTAGGGTTTGTTTGTATATTATTTATTATTATTATTAATGCAGATTATTGCATTTATATAACTATTTTCATTGGTTGATTAGATTATTTAAGATTGTTTGCATTAAGATTTTAAATAGCCCAAATAAATCAGAAGTCCTTTAATTAAGGCGAGGTGGGTGCCTACAAGTAAGAACTTGGAACCTTCCCACGTCGTAACCTAGCCCTCGGATCCATCTTTGGTTCGTAGATTGCCTTTTCATTAAATGGAGTTTGTTTTGTTTTATTGAAAATAAAATATTTTTATGGTTTTCTTATTCCTTAAAAATAAGGTGGCGACTCCTTTATTTTCTAAAATCCCAAATCACGCGCAGTGATGACGTGGACACAGCATAACAGCCCGAGCGAAAAGCTGGTTCACAGTAGGTTGCTTCACTACAGGATTAAATGTCTCTGTATAATCAAGCCCATATTCTTGTGTGTACCTTTGAGCTACTAAACAAGCCTTATGTCGAGCAATAGAACCATTAGCATTAGTCTTAAGTTTAAACACCCACTTGCAGCTGACTATATTCTTATCATGTGGAGGGGGAACTAAAGTCCAGGTTCCCTGTTGTTGAAGAGCATCAAACTCAGAGCGCATAGCAGCCTTCCAAGGAGCAGATTGAGAGGCCTGAGAATAGGTTCAAGGTTCAGAAGGAAGAGATTGTTTAAGAGATACTGTGAGAGACAAAGGATGACAGGGTTTAGTAATACCAGCTTTAGACCTAGTAATCATAGGATGAGTGTTAAGCGGAAGTGAAGTAGGAGGAGATAGAGGTGATGAGGAAGAATCTAGTTGAGAATTAACATTAGAAAAAGACTCAATAGACTGTTGGAGAGGAGATAAAATTGGAATAGGAGATTGAGGAGATGGAGTAGAGTTAGAAATAGACTGATGCGGGAAAGAGGAAGCTTGATGAGCAGGAAGGAACTCATTGGAATGAGAATGAGAAGGCACTGCCATGTGATGTAAATGAAGAGAAGAATCTAAATTAGGAATACAAGGAGATAAAGAAGGTGAAACAATAGGAGAATAAGTTGTGTTTGAAGGCATAAAGGAAGAAGTATTGGAGACATCATGTAGTGAAGATACACAGGAAGCAAAAGGAAACTGCTTTTCATTAAAATCAACATGTCGTGAAATATAGACTCTTTTAGATATTAAATCTAGACACATGTATCATTTAGCCTGAGAATGATATCCAATAAAGCAACAAGGTTTTGATCTAGGCTGCAATTTATGAGTTGTATAGGGCTTAAGCCAAGGAAAACAAAGACATCCAAAGGTTTTTAATAAAGAATAATCAGGAGGAGTATTAAAAAGCTTCTCATAAGAGATAAGTTTTGAAGAACAGGGGTAGGTAGTGTGTTAATAAGATAGGCTGCTGTCATTAAAGCTTCCACCCTATATGAAAAAGGTACAGAGGCAGCATTAAGTAGAGTTCAAGTCATTTCAATTAAGTGTAGATGTTTCCGTTCAGCTATCCCATTCTGTTGGGGAGTGTGAGGACATGGATTCCACTTATAAAAACAATTGTTGCCATATGATTATTGATGAATTCTCCTCCTCCATCAGTTCTTAGAACCTTAATTTTAGTGGAGAATTGATTTTCTACTAAGGATTTAAATTGGGCAAAAACTTTAGGAACATCAGATTTAGAAAGTAAGGATATACCCAACAAAATCTAGAAAAATCATCAATGAATACAATGTAATATCGAAAACCTTTTATTGAAACAATAGATGAAGGTCCCCACAAATCACTATGAACAAGAGATAAAGGAATAGTAGTCTTAGATATAGAATTTGGAAATGGAAGCCTATGACTTTTACAGACCTTACAACTTTCACAAAAGTTTTTATTAGCAATTGAAGATGAAGAAATACCAAGCTGACTACGAAGATGTTGGAGAGACTGACTTGATGGATGACCAAGTCTGTTATGCCAAGTAGCAATAGAAGTATGAAGAGCTTGAAATGAAGCTGATGGATGAGACAAGTTGTTAACATTGCATACAAGATACATACCATTTTTACTGCTCCCTCGAAGAAGGACTTGCCTCGAGTTGATGTCCTGTACAACAAATTCAGATACGAAAAATGAAATGATACAATTATTCTCTTGAGCAAATTTATGTACTGAAAGTAAATTTGTTGAGATGTGCGGAACATGTAAAACATTCTTCAAGAGAAACTAATTTGTAGGCGTAGGAAGAATGCCATCTCCTTATGCTTAATGTTCAGATGCTTACCATTACCAACTGCTACCTTTTGAACACCATTGTACTGTTCTGTTTGTTGCAAATTTTCAACATTAGAAGTAATATGATGAGTTGCTCCAAAATTGAAAAACCACTGAGCATCAAGCAGAGTCTCATTTGAAGCCATCAGTGCTTCAGTTTAAGACTGATAATTCATATTAGTTATGTACCAGCAATCTTTTGCAATATAACGAGGTTTATTACAAATTTGAAATCGTACTTCTTGTGATCCAAAATCTGAGTTGAAATTCAACTCAGCTCGTCCATTATTACCACGATTGAAATTGTCTCTTCCCCTGTAATTGCCCTATTGTTATAGTAATTGCCTTGATTATGATAATTGCCTCTTCCTTAGTAATTACCTCTTGCTCTGTAATTACCTCTATTGTTATGAGAATTGCCTTGATTATTCTGATATCTTCTTTTCTGAGCAGTAAGTGCTGTAGATGCATCAATAAGAGAATTTAATTCAAGTTCTTCCATTGAGATATTAATTTCTTCACTAAGAAGAAGATTCGACAAATTTTCAAACGTAATTGATGTTTCTCTTGCTCAAATAGCTGTCTTGAAAGAGACATACTCTCTTGGAAGCCCGTTCAATGTAACAAAAACAATTTCTTCATCAGAGACAATATTTGCAGTTGTAGCGAGTTTATCAGTAATTTGTTTTATCTCATCAAGATAACTCTTCGTAGACTTTGCAGCATCTTTCTTTACTCTATGTTAATCATTCCTGAGCTGCATAATATGAGATCTGGACATTGAGTTCAATCGCTTTTCCGGAGCAGTGCACACTTCAAACGCATGCTTTAGATTAACCACATGAGGAAGCAGCGATGGATGAATTATGGCATTTATCGCACTTCAGAGATGCCTATCTGCTTTCTTCCATTCAGTAAATCTTGAATTTGTGATCATCTCTGTGGTATTTCTGGTGGTGACTTCAATTTTCTCTAATGGCATAGGAATTGAGCCATCTACATGACCAAGAAAATCATAGACCTCGAGTGCTACGCTGATCTGCGCTTTCCAGGTGAGATAATTTGTGGAATCTAGCTTTATTGTGACTATTGAATTGAGATTTGAAATGAGAAATTGAAGAGGATCTAATGCCATTGTTGAGTATGAGCAGTAGACTATGTTGCAGAAAGATTGAGAAGAAAAAAAAAAGAAGAATAAAGAATTAGGAAGAAATTGTAGACTGGTGTAAGTCATGAAGCTCTGATACCATGAATAAGAACAGAGAAGGTAGAGAGAGAAACAATTCATTCATCTTTGTTAATAAACCATTACAACCTATTGACTATATATTTATATAAAGAGAGTAACTAACTGGCTGACTAACTAATAGTTATACAGCCGTACAGAGAACTAACTCAAACTAATTCTAGTTACAACTAACAGCTTCCTTAACAATCTAAACCCACGCAGCTTGGATTTCATGTCGGTGTCCGCCATCATGCGATTACTTAATTTTTGCAGCAGATCTTTGATTTTTCAGATCTTGAGTTGTTGATCCAAAGCAACAATGGCAGCTTTCATGCAATTTCTTGAGTTGCTGATCTGAAGAAGAAGCATATCATGTTAGGGATTTCATGTCGGTGTCCGTTGTCGATCACCGCCGATGTCCATTGTCGATCAAAAGGAGATTTCATGGCTTGATCATGGCGGTGATGAAGGAGATTTTATGGCTTGATCACTTGGTCCTTTCCTCTCTCTCTCTCTCTCCCATGTTCTTTCTCTTTCTCTCTCACTGTCATTTTCAGTGAAAATGGAAAAAGAGTAAAGAGAAAGCAACGGGATATAAAGGCGATAGCAGTTTTGACACATCATGTTCAAAAGGATTATTCACCAAATATAATCTTGTGGATGACTTTTTGAAACAGACAGTCCTAAACAGGGACTTGAGGCCAATTTCCCTTTTTTTGTTTTTCAATTTGTTTTCAATGGATGGTATCTCAATTATTGTACATATATGCTTATTTAATATATAATATTTAAAATCATGATATAAATAAAATAATTACATTGAAATATACGTGGAGTGAAAGGCGGAGCCATAGAATTTTACAGCTCACGAACATATTGTCACTATCCATTGTATTTAAGGGCTGGCAATATGCACCCAAACCCATTTACCCACCCATACCCACCAGGTGTTAATGGGAATGGTTTGGTACCTTTCAATGAATGGGTTATAATTGGGCCACCCAATTAAATCCATTTATAAAATAGGTTGTATATGGGTACTCAATGGGTACCCAACTAAATAGAGAATATCTCACTCCCATTGCCGCCAACGAGAGATTTTCATCTCTTCTGCAAAAATCTTCATCAGAATCTCTAACACCATTCCAACAAACTACAAATCTACAACAGAAAGCACTTTTACTCTGATCTGATATGCGGTATTCCCAAGAGGTTTGTTTCATTTTGATTGTAAAGATTTACAAGAAGTTTGTTTCATTCACAAGAGGTTTGTTTCATTTTTATTGTAAAGATTTATGTACTTAATTTTCTGTATAGGTTGATTCTATTTAGGGATTGAGCTCCAATATTATTAAATTCCTTACATTAACCCCTATTTGGTTGCTAGGAAAATTGAGTAAAAGGAAAGAAAATTTAAAAATGTAGGTAGGGTGCATGATTTGCTTGGACATTGAGCGACATAGCCTTTGAATGGCCGTTAGCCTTGCCGTTGACGGGAGTTGCTGACAACAATGCACACTAAATTCATGAAACAAATTGTAAATCAAGCGGGGTTGACTGAATCAGAAATTTTCTAGGGGTACATGGTGCGTGATAGGGTTTGGGGAAGTGTTTGGATTGAGAGAAAGTGGAGGAACTAGAAGGTTTTGGTTTTATTTTGACGAAAAATGTTAGTTTTGGGGCTTTGAAGAAGAAAGAAAGAGGATTGCAGTTCTACCAAAAAAGTAAAAAAAGTAGGTTGGGAAGGGAAGTGGATGAATAGGTCTAAAAATTATAATTTTAAAGTCCTTTTTTTTTTTTTTTTTTTTGAAAAAGGTTTGTTTTTGTTTATTTGAGCAAGAATTTTGTACTTTCTTTGTCAAGAAAAAATTTTGTATTTGTTAGATAAGATTTTTAGTATAAGTCATACGCTGGATGCAAAATTGAGGTAACTTCCATAATTCCATTAAGCCAATCGTAAAATATATTTTGAAAAATCGACCGTTAGATACCACTTTTATGTATGTGTTATGCTTGCCAAAATTCATGGTGATCCAACGGTTAATTTCTTAAAAAATTGATTGTGAAAAAGTTGTGATATTTTAAAGAATAAAAAGTCACAGCTCTTCATAATAACAGTTTTTAAAAACTGACTGTTGGATCACTGTAATTTTTAGCAAACTTAACGTACATACGGGATGTATCTAATCAAACGGTTGGTTTTTTAAAACTTATTTTGTAACTTGTTCTATCGAGATCACTAGCACAACTTTAAATTAGTTGTAACTTATACTAGCATCTCCCTTTTATGAGTATCATTTTTCTATAAACATGAATCTCTTAACTTTTTTATTAATTATAGTTGGCAAAAAACGAAGGGAAAAAAACACAAAAAAAGAAAAAAGAAAAAAGTAGTTAAACGGATTAGCTGGTCGGGTCGGACCGGGTCATGATATATATATATATATATATATATATATATATATATATGTATTGGTATGGGTAAGGGTTAAGGCATGGTGCTAGTTAAATGGGTCATAAATGGGTAATGATCATTTGTGGCCCAACCCATTTAGACACAATCCATACCCACCCATTTGCCACTCCATTTTTTCAGTAACACTGTCGTTTTCTATTGTTCCTTGTCATTTTCTTTTTGACATGTTTTTTGGTCTTTTTTTGGCATCCCTGATTTGAATTAAATTTATTTTTCAAAATAAAATATTTTTAAGCTTTCATTACACATTTAAATTGCATTATATACACGTACAGGGAAAAAGTTTACTATAAGGTGCATTTTTCATAAAGTTGATTTCTGTAGGATTAATTGTAAAATAAATTTTAAAAAGTCAACCAGTAAATTAGATATCCTTCTTATATATGTTATGCATGGAAAAAATCAACCGTTGGATCACTGTGATTTTTGGCAGACATGACATACGTAACATGAGTATCTAATCCAACAGTCGATTTTTTAAAATACCTGTCCCAACTATCCCAATGAGGAGTGGACTCTATTTATCCAAATGGGGTCTGGACCCAATGGATCATTTATATATATATATATATATATTCCTTGACTGGTGGAATCATTTTGGTCCAGTACCTGATATATTGTCAAAACCAGCTCTTGAAGGATATTCGATCTTTCAAGAAAAAATACAGCCTTCTAGTCATTTACAAGGTTTTCCAAAATTCCTTCTCTTCTTTGGACATTTTGGTTTAGCTTGGATTGTTTTTTGGAAATATGAGATCATATCTTCAGCAATATTCCCAAGTCTGGGAAGATCAATCCATGTTAAATAGTGGGATGGAGCAAAGCAAGGCAATATCACAGCTCAAGTAGTAATCGGCTGGTTTTGCCAGCATCCAACCATGTCCAGTATAGGTTTGGGAGAACAATCTAGACTTGTAATGGATAAAAACAAAATTATGCAAAAATTAATCACAGTCCCTTCAGCTTCCAAGAAGGATTTGAAGAAACAACTACAAGAAGTATTGTCTTCTTTTGAAGACTCAGAAGAAGAAGAAGAACAAGAGAATTCCTTTCCATTAGTCACAGATCTAGCACATGATAATGAAGATGATTGTTTTGGCATCTTCGCCTCGATCAAATAAAATCTATTCTTTCAGTGCAGGAGCATCAACTTTTGGTGCCTTCTGACATCAAGCAGACACAATTATTGAAAAAAATCAGAAGTGCTACAGTAAAAAAGTTAATTTTACTGTTCACTATTCACAAAAAGAAGTCAAAAAGAAAACAATGCTCATTCGG